>VUQH01050535.1:8352-29448 GCA_015106775.1 Etroplus canarensis | reverse complement strand
GGAAGAGTATGGATGCTCCTACAATGAAGATGTGGATGAAGGAACTTTCTGAATGTATTGGACTGGAAAGACTAACATACATTGCCAAGAGCAAACAAAAAGACTTTGATAAACTCTGGGAACCATATATGAATATCATGACAAATGAAAGTGCTAGGTTTTTCTGAAATGATTTGTAAATGCTGTAAAATGTAGCCCCCATTTGCTTTCCCCCTATCTTTTTCTTTTTTTTAAATTTTTTTATTTATTTATTTTTTAAATTATTTTCCTTCTTAATTTGTTAATTAATCCAATTTCATTTCATTTTATTCAAATTGAAAAATGATGCAAGGGTATGCAGTTTGTGTGTAATGTGTATATGATATGTGTTTGTGAAAAAATTTTGAAAAAGACAATAAACATATTGGCAAAAAAACCAAACAATTGCTTCTGTCAACCTTGTTTTTAAATAGGGTTATGATCTTTGCATCCTTCATATCATGAGGAACCTGACCCTCTTTCCAGCATAAGAGTGGGAGCTCATGAAGAGACAGAAGCAGTGCTTGTTTTATTACCTCTGGTAGTATGGCATCATTACCTGGTGCTTTTCCACAGGTGAGGGCATCAATGACCTTTTCAGGCTTGTCTATGGTTGGACAGGCCATTGATGCAGGCCTCCAAAACAGGCATGCTTTGTCAGACACTGTGTGTTCAGTTGAGTACAACTCAAGGTAATGTTCTACCCATCTCTCCATTTGTTCATTGTGATTGTTGATGAGCTTTGATGTTACCACTGGAAAAAAGCTTGTTGGATAGAAGTGCAAAGCTACATCCAATAGTTTTTGGCACATTTTCTTGCTAGCTGTTGACAGTTATGTCCAGTGCGTCCATCAGATTTCCACTCGATCAGAGCATCGCACTTGGCCTTAGTGGCAGGTTTTATTTAGGGCAGATTTGCGTCAAACCAGTCAACACACTTTGATATTTTCCATAGGACTCACTGGCTGATTTATAAATACTGACACTGAGTTCTTACCACCTAGCCTCAGCCTATGCTTTAGCTTCTGCTGGTGCCAGTTTATTGATAAGTTCTTTGGAATTGTCACTTCTTTCTGTATCTTTGGTATGAGCAGTATTGATTCTTGAGAGACCTTTTGTTTTGGCATGATATTGTTTTTTTCTCTGGTGGGTTACAATTTTGCTGATGGCAATTGAGTGGTCTGAATCACAGTTAGCAGTGCAGTAGCTGCGGGTATTATGCACAAGTTTTTGTTGCTCTCTTCCAGTAATAATAAGCTCGAGTTGATGCCAGTAATGTGATCTTGGATGCATCCGTGAGACTGTGCTTTAATTTGCTGAAAAAATAGGAGTTAGTGATGCATAGATTCCTTGCACAACAGAGCTCTGAGAGCCTTTGACCATTTTCATTTATCTTGCCTACCCCATAAGGACCCATGCAAGTAGGCCAAACTTTCTGAGATACACTAACTCTGGCATTAAAATCACCAAGCAGATAGATACAGATCTTCAGAAGGTGGCACTTGACTAATGAATTCATCTAGCTGACCATAAAACTGATCTTTGATGTCAGGAGTAGAGTTGAATGTAGGGGCATGAACAGCAACAAGGTTGACTGGACCATTTTTGTAAAATTAGGCATAGCCTTAGCCTTAGCAATCTCTCAGTAGGTAACTCTACTGCCAACCCAACTCCATGTTCACGTCTCTCTGCATCACCTTTGCCTTTCCAGAAGAAGGTGTATTGGTTTTCATAAATGGAACCAAAATTTGCTAGTCTTGTCTCCTGAAAAGCAGCAATAGCAACATTTTGTCGTCCAAGTTCTGCATCAATAACTGCAGTTTTTCTTTGATCATCAATTTGACGGTCACTGGATATACCTGGTAGCATGGTTCCAACATTCCAGATTCCTACATGAAGTGCTGAGAACTTCTTTATATTTTTCTTTACATCAGGTACACATAGATTCATCTGCTTGACAAGTATGATACTGTAAGCTCCTTGCTCCCAAAGAAGCAGGCCGATTATGATGGATCAACACCTTTTAGGCCACAGGCTGTCCAGCTTGAGGCAGGCAGTGGTTGATCAGTGGAGTACGATGACTCCTCCCACCATCAGAGTTCAACAGTGGCATCAGTCCATACGTCCATTTAGAGTAGATTTATAACCCGCAAACTGTTAACTCCTGTGTTGTTTTCTCTGTCATCACCAGAAATGAAGTGTCCTCTCCATGACTCAAAAGCCCAGGCAAGACTACAGAGATCCTGGGTTGCCAAGGTGACTAGGTGCTTTCTATTTTTTTCTTCCTTTAAACACTATCTGTCCTCTTTCCCGTATAGTTGAATATATGTGTGTAAGCTAAATCCACCTAGTTTTCAAGAATGGGTGTGGCCAAGGAGGCATCTGGTAGGTGCATCTGTTCTCATTGCAACTTACCTGCAATATTTAACCCTGGTCTCTTTACTTGCTAGATTGTTAGCTACTCGCTGTGTGGTACATTGGGTCGTCCGCATGTTCTTTAGTATTTTTGTGAAAGTTGTTCCTGATTTACACTCACCCCAGTTCTCTTCTGCTTCTTCTAGTTTGTCTCTTATGTGGCTGTCCAGACCCTCTTACCAAGCCTGCTCGCCTGAACCATTCTCTGGATCTGTGAAAAATCCCTGGACCTCTGGACCTGTTAGAAGCCTAAGCATTAGAAAGACAGTTTAAACACTGTGGAACTCACCCATGATCTGCCACATCATCATCAATTAACTTTATATCATTCTCCATATCCTGGATCTTTGTAAATCTGCTTTATCATCATTTTTAAAAATCCTTAAACTTTTACTGATCAGTGTCCAGCCATTTGAGTCTTACTTGTAAATCATGACAATGGTTCAGCCTGTGCTTTGGGCTAACTGCTAAAAATTTGGTGTAAACACAAGGCTAGTACAGGGCTTGTATATATTTGAGCATTTTAAATTCTTGATGACAATCTGTAATTCTGACATTTTAAACATGGACTTTTTAGCTGGGGGTCACCAGAAACATAACCGGCTTCTGTGGTTGGCTTGGGTAGTCCAAGAAAAGGTATTACCACAGGAACGTTCACCCCTGAGGTTAAGAAAATAAACAATAAGGTTTGCTGGTAACAAAACTATACAACGCCAAACAGACATTTATTAAAGATACTAAAAGGCCACCAACAGGAGACAAGAGTTATGCCAGACCAAAATGTGAATAGTTTTATGAATATAGAAGATGATGTTGTACCTACGTGTTTGTGTGTGCTCAGCAAACCTATAAAAATATGAGACAATACTGTGTGGGACTTTCTGGAGCCCAAGGCAGCTTTTCGTGGGCAATAAATCCATAATTTGATAATTAGCTTTAGCTTGGAATTATTTACAAAACATTTTTGTGGCAAAAATGAAATTTATAAAGTATAGCAGCTAAATGCATTGCCATAAATAGAAAGCACATTAACCTGAATGAATATATTTGAGATTCTGTAAGAGTGAAGCTACTTTATTCACACAATAAATTACTTCCTTTAATTTAGTGTTTCAGTAAAGTCCTCTTGATGGCAAAATCTTTGATTTGGAATCTAGAGGGCTCTTCAAAGTATATATGTCAGATGTTGAGGAACCAGAACATACTCTAGCAAGACATGCATGGACAAGGAGTGAGAATATGAAAGTGATGCAAGCTTTACTTAGTAGAAGCAGTGAAAGGGGATACATGCAACATATGTTGGAACTGTGGATAAAGAGAATGTCAACATCTATACCAACCAAGAAACACCTGTAGCTCAGTGCTCTAACATCAATAGAAGGAAACTGTTATCAAAGCTGGAAATTCAAAGGCTACAGCAAAGAGGGAATCATGCTGAGCAGCATGGCCATAATGAGCCCACCCTGGTAGAACAGAGCAGTATTAAAGAATTTCATTAGGACCATCAACCTGCTGTGATAGAGATGTCTTCTCCCCTGAGGACAAAGATTGTGGGCAGACTCAAGACAACCACACAACCAAGAGCACGTCTCCCCTGGCTTGCTATAAAACCTGATCAGAAGAGATGCAGATGTTAACACAGCTTTACTACCATCCCCACTACAGCAAAACAGAAACCAGTGAGCTCATACATGCCACTGTCACAGAAATCCTGAAAGCACTCAGGTATAAGTTTGAGAATGCTTGCAGAGGGAGCCCCTCATGGAGAAGAAAGGTGGAAGCAAAAATCAGGCAAGCCAAGAAGGATGTTAGCTGACCAACTGAGGTACAGAGAGGTGGCATGAGAGACAGGTCCTGGATAAAGTACAGCCAGAGGTCTATAATTAAGGTTCAAGAAACTGTCAAACAAATGTACCTCTTTAGTCAAGTAGCCTTGGCTACTTGACTAAAGAGGTACATCAGAGAAGCTGAAGCCAAAAGAATAAATGGCCTATTCTCCAAAGACCTATCCAGGGGTCTTTGAGGGCTTCATCCCAGCTGAGAGGGAACAATGACTCCAGCTGAGATTCAGCAATACTGGAAGAATATTTGAGAGAAAGAGGCGTCACACAATAACAACGCAAAGTGGCTGGTGGACCTTCGAGTAGACCGCAACAACCCTCCAGAGCAAGAACCAGTCATCACAAAGACAGACATCCAACAACAAGCCAGTGGGCAAAAGAAACTCACTGCACTTCACGAGCGCCTGACAGTACAAATAAGGGGGCTGCTAATAGGTACCCACCCATTGGCTAACACAGGGCAGAACAGTCCTGAACATGAAGGATCCACACAAGGGAATAACACCTTCAAAATACTAGTCAATCACAATTACAAAATAAAACAGGAAACAGGACACAAGACCAAACTTCACAAAAGACAGGAACACAGCAGGGAACATCTGGGAAACTAAGTGACAACACAGGAAGGCTCCTAAGAATGTAAACATAACCAGGATTTCAGAGACAAAAATAAATATGGCAAGGCTCAACTATATAGAAATAAACAAAGGAAACAATACAGATCATAACTACTTAAGAAACTCAAAAGGCAAAAAAGAACCTAAAAACGTACAAAACCATACAACAAAACTCAAAACTATGACACTACAAGTTTTATGTTATTTATTCTGTGCACTGCTGGACCTGGGTAATGAATTTTATTCCTTCGTGTTATTAACATGTTAAATGAAAACAAATTAACTTGATGTTTTACGATGTCTGATATTTTACGCTCATGCACAGGCCTCAAACCTGCGACTCCAGAACCACATCTCTGCTCTTTTGGAGATGCTCTTTTTCCCATCTCCAGCGGCTCCCTGTGGTTTTGATTTTTTTTTTTAAACTAATTGAATATGAAATATATCCTCGTCATTTTGCTGAACCTGAGTAGCCAACATATAGTTAGACTTTACTGTATGTCTTTACATTATTTAAAATGAGCTGGTACATACAGTTAGGTTCATATGTTTTGGGATCAATGTTCCCTCAAAGCTGCACGCTTTCATGCACGCTGCATAGACTTGCTGTGCGCATGCACGCTACATAGATTTGCTGTGCACGGAGGACGCTGGAGCAGTGCGCAATTGTGCAAGCGTGCAGCTTAGAGGGAACCTTGTTTGGGATTGTCTTTTTTGTCATTTTGCCTCTGCAACCGACACTGTGGAGTTTAAATCGAACAGTCAAAATATGATAAAAGTGAAGACTTCCAGTTTTAATTCAACGGGTTTGACAAAAGAAGTGCATTAACAGTTTAGGAATTACAGCCATTTTTATACATGCGTATAGACTTATCACAAGAAAGTATACTTTTCTTGTAATAAAGAAAGGTTAACTCCCTTTATGATAAATTTGGGAAATGCTGTTGTTATAGCAGCTATAGGTTTAAATTAAACAAAGTAAACATACAACAAACAAACAGATAGATAGATAGATAGATAGATAGATAGATAGATAGGTGTTATGACATTTTATTTTTCATTGTCCCTGTAGTGTAGTGGTTTACACATTCACATCACAACTGAAAGGTCCCTGGTTTGATTCCAGGTGGGGACACAAGCTTTTCTGACTATGAAGGGTTGCATCAGTAGGGCATCCACCATAAAACCTCTGCCAAATTACCTTTGCAGATTAATCTGCTGTGGTGACCCTGTGGGGGGAAAATACAAGGAAGCGACTGAAGGTGCATTTACAATGACAGTAAAGGTTGTTGAGCCCTGTGCTAGTGACACTGGCATACAGAAAGCTCTGTTCCTGTCTCATATCAAAATTCAACACTTTTTTTTTTTTTTATTAATAAACTACTCCCTAAGCAGAGCCACAACATGAATCAGAGGGATAACCAAAGTTTTTGGGATAGGAAGGAATGACAAATAGAAAAAAGTTCTGCAACACAAACCGTTAGGTCCGTACGTTTTGGACAATAGCACATTTTTTGTCATTTTGCCTCTGTAACCAACGTAATGGATTTTAAATCAAACAGCCAAAATGTGATTGAAGTGCAGACTTTCACATTTAATTCAAGGGGTTTGACAAAATAATGGTATTAACTCTTTAGGAATTTGTATTTTTATACATAGCCCCCAGAAGCTCAAAAATAATGGAATAATTGACTGACAAGTAGTTTCATGGCCAGGGAAGTCTGTTCTCCTGTTGGCATAATTAAACAGATAAAAGATCTGGAGTTAATTTCAAGTATTCAGCTTGAATTTGGTATCGTGACACTGGAACTATTCATATACAATTTCCCCCTGGGATTAATAAAGTATTCTGATTCTGAGGCCCCGAGGGATGTCAGTGCAAGTGAAATTCCATGTTTACAATCATTATACACCTTCATGAATGTAAATACAGAGGGTTTACAACAAGGTGCATATGGTACAACAGTTCTGTAAAAGATTCTTTGCACAGATGTAACCAAATTGAACATGTATCATAATGCTGCAAATTGACTGGACAGGATTTCACAGGGCAAATGTTTAGTGACCCCAAGCATACTACAAAAGCAGTCTAAGAGTTTCTCAAGACAAAGAAATGCGGTATTCTTCCATGACCATGTCAATCATCTGAGCTCAGTCCAACAGAGCAGCTCACTGATAACTCTGAGAAAGCTTTTAACCTGAACAACTTCATTTTTAAATTTGATGTAAGAAAATTCCCATACCGAAAGTATCCTGTCCTGCAGAGGACAAGGACCTCTCCTTTTCACCTTGTATGCAAATGAGTGTAGAGGTAGTCAATCCAATAACTGTCATTAATTTTCTGATGACACAATTATTTTAAGTCTTTTACATGAAAGTGACTCAGTCTACCACAGGAATATTGATGTTTTGAAATTGTGGTTTGAGTCATCATCTTTTTCTTAATGCAAACAAAACTAAAGGAATGATACCGGACCCCAGAGGAGCAATGAAACATGACCCAGTGGTAATGGGAGGCTGTTCAACAGAGCAGGTTAACTCTTATTAGTACCTGGGCATCTATTAAGGATAAATTGTTCAAATGAGATAGCTCAAAGACTGCATTTTCTCCACAGGCTCAGATTGTTTAGTGTGCACTCTTAGATCATATGTACTTTTTTAATGCAGTGCTTGAAAGTTTGATCAGATGTGGTGTGGTTTGTTTCAGTACCATTTAGTGTAGATCTAAGATTGAGAACCTAGTTAAAATCACTATGAAACTAATAAGAAACAACGATCACCAGTCCTCTAAATCAATATATTAAAAATTTGTAGCCTGTCAGGCTCATAAAATTGTTAAAGGGCCAGCCCATATTCTTTATATGAGTTGCATAACCTCAGGGAGACTTTACAAACCAAGCACTATAAGCTCTCTTTCCTTCCAACATCTGTAGCACTGTTAAATAAGAAACTGTCCAATTTTAACAGGTCATAAGCCCCCTTCTCTTTACTCACTTAAATATTTATTGAAAACTGTATTTATTTTATTAATCATGTTTTTATCTTTTTTGTCTTTGTCTTGGTGTCTTTTAACCTCTCAATATGCTCCCAGACAGTTTTGTTTTCCTGTTGATGTTGAACTTGAGTATTTTTCAATTCTGGACTCTGCGTTTCTTCCAAATGAATCTGGCTTCAGATTTATTTCAGTCTGCCTCCGCTGAGTCTGCACTGGGATCCTCCTTCTCCAACTATCCACCATTACATGACACTGACAGAGCATCTCAAGTGAGGAAACATAGCATTTGGTGATGCCATTTGCAGTTACTGACCAGAAAGGATTTTCATCCAAGTGTTAAAAACAATCCTTTTTTAAAAAAATTATGGTCGTTTGTCCTGTAATGGAAAATTTTGTAGTCTTACTATTTAATATAAGAATTGTATAAGAATTGTAGTAGTGGTAGTAAGATTTCTGTGCAAATGCATTGAACTCAGTATGATCTTTTCCTGTGTCTGGTAGGTCCTGGTGCAGGGGGGGTCGCTGAAGATGAGGTTTTCAGTGAGATGTTTAGATAAGTTAGTTTATGGTACCCTTTTAGGGGAAGGTCATAAAATTGGTGTCCTTAGCTCAAGACCTTTCTGCATATGCATATGTTTTGTTTGTCACTCCATGTAATAAACCACCATGGTGTCTGGTACAGCGGGACACAGACACTTTCCAGAGGGAGCCAATAGTATAGAAATGTTTAAGTAAGGGTCACGTGAGGAGACTGTTTCAAGTTACCCTTAGGAAGATATAAAGAGCAAAGGGACAAAGGAGGCTTCAGAGCCTTCCTGTACAATCTTGAATTGTCAGTGAATGTTCGCCACATGCATGTGAAACAAAGAACTTGAATCATCTCCAAGGTCAAGTATGTTCTTGTTCTTAAGACTTTTGCCATGACAGTCCCATTACTTTTGAGCCTCTGAAAAGAGCAGCCTCTGTATAAAATGGCTGTAATTCCTAAACAGTTAATGCAACTCTTTTGTCATACCCCTGTAACCAAAGCTGAAAGTCTGGGCTCTGATTGCATTTTGACTGTTTAAAATCAGCTGTGGTGGTGTAAGGAGGCAAGTGTACAAAAAAATGTGTGATTTGTCCAAAATTTAAAAACATCACTTTATTTGGTATTTTTCTCCAATATTTGCCACAAAAAAGTAAAAAGGATAATATGAGATTTGAGAAGCTGCACATTTAAAAACAAGAGGCCCTAAATATGCAGGTTTACTGAATTTACATTTTTCTATGCAAAATTCAAATGAAAATGACTCCAGTACAGTGATGAAAACCTTTGAGTTGTTACTGAACAAAAACAACTAATTTGAAGACAATCACATGAAATTATGATTGTAATGAAAATGCAGCTCTGAAGGCTCTTAGAAACCACATGTTTTGTTCTTTAGGTTGGAGCGCATGGTGAAAACTGTTACACAGCAGGGTTAAGTTATCCCTGTGCCTGTCATCAGGTTCTCATGCTGGGAATGTGAACTGCATCAGGTCCTGCTGAGACATCTCAGGGTAGCTACCATAGAGAAGTTAACATGTCGAGTTGGCACAGCATCTTTCAAAGGGTTAATAGAAATGCGGAAATAAGGTTTGTTTGTATTAGGGCTTCCAGAGTTGGACCATCTTTCACTGTAACATCAATAAATTATGAGCACATTAGTTGTTAGGCTGTGTAATTACAGTTAAACGAATTACATTCCTTCCTCATTTGACAACATCTTCTATTATTTTCCGCACAGTTTAATCAGGACAATGGTTTTCATCGCTTTAGTTTTAGAATCTTCTAGACTATTTTCCCTGAAATATAAACTGGACATTTGGTTGGATGTCACATATAATTGTGCTGTTTATGCATTGACTCTTGGCACAGTGTTGCTTCCGACAAATGATCTGGACTGGATTCATTCCATGCAGCAAATTAACTTACGCTCTAATACATTTGTGCATCATATCAGCATGCCAGAGTCCTATTTGTCTCTTGATAACTTATCTATGTTCAGGGTGCGTCCACTGTGTCCGAATGCACCATGCAGTTGTTCTGCTGTGTCTCAGTGGGCAGATCTCCCTGTATATCTCTTTATCTGTAGGTTCCAACTTCAGCTGCATCTGTTCTCTTTCAATCCTACCTCCTCCTTTTCTATCCTCCTCCTCCTGTGTGGCAACTCCCTCCCATAGTTCCAACAGCTCTCTCACATCTTTCTCTCCAGCTCTTTCTCCTCACCTCCCCCTTCCATCTGTTAATTGGATGAGCTGTCACAGTTGTGAGAATGATTACATTTCAGTCCAGAGTGGCTCTGTGGCCACTGAGCTCCCCTCAGCAGAGACAGGTAATGAATATTAGCCACTGTTAATCCATAGTCACAAATTTCAGCAGGAATTCTTCAGTTTATGTCTCTGCTGAGGGGAGCTCAGTGGCCACAGAGCCACTCTGGACTGAAATGTAATCACACACACACACACACATCAAGGTCAGAGCAACTTTGGAAAGAATTCTTGTTCATATAAAATTCTGTTTTATCCTTATTAACTGATCAGAGGGTATTTGTTTTTACACACCTGCAAATTACAAATTAAAGCACCTTACTAGAATAAGCTCAGTGTGTATTATCTATTCATCCCTTCATCATAAAAAGCTGTCTGTAAAAAAATGACATTATTTTAATGCTTCTCGGCATAAAAGCTGAACAAAGTGTGCCATCCTGGGCTTACAGAAGCATTATGTTGTTTGATGAGTGTAGAAGCGTTCAGGCTGTGTTTAGCTCTCTGATTGCTGTTAAGATGGTTGAGGGACTGCTTATGAGAAAAACCGGCTCCAAGTCCACAGTCCAGTCTTTTACTGAGCGGCTGTAGCTGTAACTCAAGAGGTCGTCCTCCAACAGGAAGGTTGGTGGTTCGATCCCCATCTTCTCCAGTCTGCATGCCGAAGCGTCCTTGGGCAAGACGCTGAACTAAAAATTTGCTCCTGGTGCTTCCATCGGAGTGTGAATGTGGGTATGAGAGTTAAACGCGCGCTGTGCGAATGTGTGAATGGGTGAATGAGGCTTGTAGTATAAAGCGCTTTGAGTGCTCAGTTAGAGTAGAAAAGTGCTATATCAGTACCGGTCCATTTCCCATCATGCAGGCTGCTACACTGACCTCCATCAAAAGTGTTTAAATAATGGAAAAGTTCAAATCAAAGTTCACACGTGGCCCAGACAAACTAGCCTTACTGTGAGATCTCCGGTGGAGTGATAAACCGAACGACAGTATTTCATGACGTCACGGTCTTTCATGATAACAGTGACGATCGAGAACGTCCAGTGACGCACGCACACAACTCCTCATCGCGACAGTTACCAAAGTGCTTACTGGAACTACATTCAAGTAATCACACTACTGTAAAGGCGTTACTAAGCAACGCCGCTCACACTGGTCGGTATATAGGAGCGCACGGACCGGAGAGCGCACGAGACGAGAAGCTGCAGAGCGCGCGGACAGCCCCGGACACGCGGCACGCGCTATGGACTGAACCTCTGTGAGGCAAGAAGCAGCGCGCGCCACTCCAGCCCCGTCTGGTGCTCACATCTGTCTGCAGTCAGTGTTCCGCGACAGGCCGAGTTCACGACTTGTTTTACAGTGACAGAAAAGCTGCGGCATCATGAAGTTTCTGCTTGTACCAGTTTTAATGGCTCTGTTCGCCGCCGCCCAAGTTTCCTGCGAGGAAAACGACCCAAAAGAAGACACTGACTACTGGACGAGCTCTAACCAAATCCAGGTATTTATTAACACTTAATCAGTCACAAATACTACTGCTTAGGTAGCCTACCTTCTAGTCTCCTTCTGTTAAGGAAAGTAGAATAAATGGATCTGCCTCTTAACAAGCTTAGGAAAATTAGTTGATCATCTAAATACACAGACATCAGTTCACAGAAGTAAGTTAAATCATTATCTTACACTGTAGGAAGGAACATTTGTTACAAATAAACCCAGCTGATGCTAAAGCTGTGGTCCTTTTTAAGTATAGGAGCACAAATTTACTGAAACAAACAGAGAACTATTAGGAAAAAAACCTCAGTTCACTTGAGTTACTTTAGATAGATAGATAGATAGATGTGCACTAATCAGACTTTATGAACAAAGGAGAACCTTTCGTTAATTTCTCCACATCACTGTATGTTGAGATACACAGGATACAGCAAATCAGTGTGCAGCTCAAAGAACAGGTTGGTTTCAAGTCATTTCATTGCACTTAGAAGAAGATGTTAGGGGTCAGTATCACTCAGAGGTGGAGACTGTTGCAGTGCTTACAGCAGGCTGCCAGTAGAAAATTAAATAAGCCTTAAGTGCACAGTACAGCATTTAGGAGCTAAAGCCCAAACCGGCTCCTTTGGAATGGAGTGCACGTCCCATATTTGACATTAGTCTGTTGGAGGAGCAGCTTGGCAACTCTCCAGCTCACAAACTGTGGGGTGGGCCGGGGCTGTTCTGCAGATGAATAGCGCACAATAAATCATTACGACTTGGTGTGCGGGACATTAGTGGCCCCCAGGTCCACATCTCAGTCACACTAATGCGTACTGTATGAATCCATCCTGAGATGGAAATAGAAGCGCTCAATAAAAGATCCAAATTCAAGCAGCATTACACAGTGGAGTTTATGTGTGCTGGTGGGCAGGTGTGGGGGGCTTCAGATCATTTTGTTTAAAATAATGACATTATATGATATATATATATATATATATATATATATATATATACACACACACATACACACATATATATATATGGCTCTGGCAGAATTTGGTGTTATTCCCTTATTTCAGTGAAGAGAACATATTAGTGATAAAATAAAGTGTTTTAATTATATTTCAAAAATAATGAATGGTTACCATTCCAAAGTCCTCAAATATTCATAAAGCAGAGATGCACTTTCACTGCCTAACATTGGAAACATTCATTAAAACCCCCCCTCCCCTCAGAACGGCTGGATTCCCGATGATCCATTCAGAGAAGCCCTGCTGAGGATGACAAGGAAGCCGCGGCCGCATCAGTTCATTGGTCTGATGGGGAGGCGGTCTACGGGTAAGAGCTTTTTCTCAAAATAAGTACTTTTTCCTTTTTCTTATGCACTACTCATCATAACCATTCCACTTTATGTTTGTTATGTTTATCCCCCCCACAGCAAATGCACAGATCACCCGCAAAAGTAAGTCCTAAAGTGGCTGCATTCATTTTCCTACTCTTGAATTAAAAGTCAGTACAAAAAGAATTTCCCTAACAGCTTAGCTCCTGATATGTCAATCAATGTATTTGTGTCATCACTCCATCTTACAAAAAACTGGTGCTCAATACCTTAAACATTTTTGGGAAGCAGAGGGATTGGAGCGTGCTGATTAATTCACAGCCAGTGTTTGTGCACGTAGACTGACAGCACTCTAATTAATGCAGTTTGTTTTAAATGAAGTCAATGTATCAGTGAGCTGCAGTCCCACTGGTTCTTTGAAAGTTTGTTTAAAAGTTCTCAACTCTCCACTGAATGATGATGATCTGGGTGTGATGTTTCATCACGCCCCCAGAAAAACCTCCCGTCTCTGTGTTTGTGGTTGTTGTGATGAGCAGGAAAATCTTCAATCAATCATTCAAGGCTTTGGACATACTGAGGCCGCAGGGAACTCTTCTAAAGGGTTTCCCACTCATCAAGTGTTTCCACACTATTATTTTGCTTTGTTTAAAAAATGCAACAGGCTTATAGAAATACTGAGTGAAAGTTGTAAGAACCAAAGAGCATAAACTCCTTACGGGTTACCCAAACACAGAACATGATATCAGTGACATCACACCTCTGCGTGTCTCAGCTTTCAAACCCTCAGAACTACATAAAAAACCAGTCAGTACATTAACAGCAGACACAAAAACACAGTCATGTGTTCAAGGACCAGACAAGCTTTCCGACTTTCCTCTCTGTGTTTTGACTGAGATTAAAGACAGGAAAATGAACATGTATGAAGACTGCGGGCGGAGGGATGTATGCCACTATGACAGCTCTATAGACGTCAGTTCACCTCAAATAAAAGTGGAACTGATTTAGATGTTGTGCTCCATGAACACAGGACAGAGGGAGAAAGCAAATTGAGCTGAGTATTTTTGTCAGTTGGCGAGCAAGGCAACAAACACTTTGACAGGGTTTAATTAATTGACAGCCACTGCTGATTTTTTTCCTTTTGTTCTTTGAACTCATTAATTTGTCAGTACAGAAGGAGGTCCAGGGGAGACGCCTGTGTGAGACAAATAGGGAAGAGATAAAGAGCAATGGGGAGGAGGGGATTTTCCTTTCCCTCTGTGAGGTTTTGCTTTATGTCTAAATTAGTCACCCACTCAGTCAAGCAACTCAGCACAACATAAGTAAGCAAACATCTAATTTATTCCTTTAATGCGGGGATGGCTAGATGTCAGTCATTAGACAGAGAGCTGGGATCAGTGCCCTCAGGACATGTGACAGTTCATTTGAATTGTTCGTGCTTGTTAAAAATAAGGACACCTTTGACGCTATGAGAGAAACCGCATGAGACGAGGCAGCATTTACTTATTTCTGGTCTTCTGACTGGCAGCACCGCTTTTTCTGAACCCCCCTCCCCAGCCCAAGAAAAATATGGTGTTTTTCCCCTGATTTAAATATTAACAATGGGACTGTGAGACTTGTGTCTCATCTCTACAATTCAGTTGTTTCAGTTATCCAAACAGTGTTTTGGCTGTTTAAAGCAGTGTCTCATCTAAGTGTCTTTCCTGTGAAGGACATAAAGTGAACTCTTTTGTTGGACTGATGGGGAAGAGAAGCCGAGAGGAGCCAGGTCAGTTCACTTCAGGTTTCATTTTCTAAAAAAGAAAAAAAACAAAGTGTGTCCTTAAGTTGATATTCCTCCTTTTCCCGCAGAGTCTTACGACTGGAACACAATGCAGACGTATGACCGGCGCCGCTGAACACCCATCCATCCCCCCTGCTTCTCACCAGCCATTCTTCAGCCATACGAGGAGCACTGGTTGCTGGTTTTGTTTTGTCCAACCTGTGTATAGCTGTCAGTTGAATAAAAAGATGAAATTTTTCCACACTATAGTGAAATAGCAGTGCTGTACCTGTGCCAGTTTCATTTTTCCCAGCAGAAGGCAGAACAGAGTGAGATGGAGTATCATTATCAATGTTGAGTGGTTTCTGCCCATCTGCCAGGCCACAAAGCCCATCAAAGCAAGGCCATAACCCATAGTATGCTGAAAAGCACACTGCCAACATCACGGCATAGTGTCTCATAATTGTTTGACTGTTCTGTTAATACAGCACACTGGGACAGGTTCACATTTTGGCTTTCAAGTGACTTTTAGAAGCTGTCATGTTCTTCATCTGCTCATGTGCTGCGATACAACAGAATATCTGTGCGTTGCATTAAAATACTTTTCTTTACTGGTTCAGTTTCAGCTTGCAGGGTGTGAATTCCTTATTTAAAAAAACAACTCACTGCTCAGTGAAGCTGGATGGATGGGAGATGGGTGACCTCTGGTGGTAAACATTGGTATTGCATGGTGTGCAAACTACATTTCTGTGGCAAAAGGGGAATTTATTTTAGCAGCAATTAAAGTTGAAACAGCAAGCGAAAGACAGATAACAGATCAGTTAGAGCAAAATAAAAATATAATGCACCCCAGTACAAACACCTTGCAATAAACTCTTTAAGCTTGAATATTATATTTCCCATGCTGCAGCATATGGTTATATTGCAGTACAGTGCTAGGCATTACTCTTATCTTCCTGTTGTCCACGCTTGTAGCCCAACAACATAACCAAGAGTTCAGCTGTTCTGTGGAAATTCAAACTCCCAGTGACTAACTGTTCACATAGTCTGACCTAACCAGCAGCAAAAAACAGCTTTCACACATGACTCACCTCTGACAAACTGTAAAGATGTCCTTCACACAGATTACATGATATACCAGTCAGTGTGAAAAAGGCTGCAGTTTCAGCTTGTTGACTAACAGTCCAAAACAAAGTGAAGTCTTAAACTGATGCCCAACTATGAAAAACAAATCAAACTTGTTAAAATAAGCTGAGATGGCATGATAACCCTACTGAACTTTGTCAGTTACAATGTAAACATGACACCAAACTGACATGGTGCAGCATTTATGAGTCCTACTCTTTTGGATATTATGATACAGAAGCTAATATTAGTAACGTTTGTTAAGCTTTAAAAAATAAATACAGTTTTAAGGGTTTCTACAGAAAGCAATCCAGTCAAACTGTGGGCTCACTGCTCAGGGCATTTGTGCCCACATGGTACTGGAGTAACCAGATGCCTCTCTATGTGGGACTGCACAGCATTTTTATTCCCCGTCCCTTCTTGAAACAATGTCTCGCATTTTGATTGGATCTGCAGGACATCTTTTTTTCTCTGGCTTTTACCCACTGTATGTGAAGTAAGAAGGGAAGACATTTTGTAATAGTAAAGTGAAGGTTAGCCTGTCCAGTGCTGCAAGGGAAAAGCTGCAAGTCACCAAATGCCACAAGCTTTGCAATTTTTGTTGCAGTAACTACTAAGAAAATAGTTTAGTGTGAGAGCAGCTTCTGAAGGTAGGCTTTTTAGTCACACATTTCTGCAGTGTGCCACCATGATGTATCTTATAAGCCCTAAAAGATGACAAAGGGCTTGTTGGGAATGATCACTGTCCTCGAGCAAGTCTTTGGAGGTTCATTTTTATCTCCTGCAATAATGAAATGAAGCCAACCTGGAAGGTCGGACAGAGATTTCTTAATAAATCTGTACTTTCATTGGAGAATGGTTTACCAAAGGGAAAAAAGAAGCAGCTACATTAAACCTGGCACGAGTCTGATTATAATATTAGTAAGTCAGTGTTTTAATTTAGACAGGGATGGAGTGCATCAGAGCGATTTGCTGCTCTGCAACAGATTTCAAACTGAAATGAGTGATGACCAGAAAGAGAAAGACAAAGTCTAAAAAGCAGAAAGTGTAAATACACACCTATGTAACGAAGTCCTCTGCTGTATTGTTAAAAGTATAACATTCTGTTTAATAACCTCAGTGCTGCTACAACTGTGGTCATTTTGTGTCTGTAGTCAACAGAGAATCATCCAGCATAGCAGCAAAGAGTAGGTCATGGTCCAAACTCACATGGGTATTTCTGGATGGGCATGCCCATCTCATACACCTATTAACCCCACCACACCATCCAAGGCCTGTTTTACACATAAAGTCTACTTTCTTTCAAACTTCACTAACTGTACATGAAGTTCTGAGTGTACAGCAATGCTGAAATATGGCTCAAAATGTCCAGGGACAGAGTAATGAAGCTGCTGACTGGCCTCGTTCAGCAAATTGATGTTCAAGGTGTGATATTTAGTTTTTTCAAAGGACAAAAGTAGAGGCCTTCATGAGGCAGGTCAGACAAAAAGTTTATTCAGGAGAATAAATGTAGCAGAGCAGTTGTTAAATTAAAGGCTGCAGCTGGGGCTGTGGAAAAAATCTATCATTCATTTATAACTCCTAAAGACCAGCTCAGTCTTCACACAAAGTCAAAAACACCACACTCTGACAAACTTCATGGAAGATCACGCTAATAATGTAATTTATTTTGGGCAAGTTGACAACAACCTTGTCATATCAAGGTGCTTTTTATTGTAATGGAAAGGAAATGGAGAGGAAAAATGCCATGATCAAATAATCCCCTACAACCCTCACTTCGTGACAATGAAGAGAAAGAACTCCCTTTAAACAGGAAGAGGCCACCAACAGAACCAGGCTCAGTGAGGCACAGCCATCTGCCTCAGGTGACTGGTGGGGTGAAAAAGCGAGGGAGGAGGAAGACCATAGAAAGCCCAACACTAAACAACAGACATGATAAAACACAAACTGTATACTGGAGTGTGACCAGTGGTGCAAGTTAATGACATGCAATAGTGGCATGTACATGATTGGAGCATGAAAAGAAGGAAATGGAGGAGAATTTGAGACCTTTAAGATTAGAAAAACACTATATAAGTACCAGTCCATTTACCAATTGCTCAGTGCATCATGAAAAGTCTGTCTGAGCTGGTACAGCAGCAAAAGTACAGGGTGGTTTAGGGTCAGCTGATAAAGCCCCAACTATAAGGAAATTCTGAATATTCTTAAAAACAGAGAAATGGACTGTTTTCCTTCTACCAGCTCAATGGAAGGAATTCCAGCTGTAATTTAACTGTCAAACAAGTGAAGGTTGACTGACAGATATGATAAACACAGGCGATTCAAATATATTTATTAAGTGCCAATTAATGATAAATGCCACCTCAAGGCACTTTATACTGTAACGTAAGACCCTACAAGAGACCTCAAGCAGAACCAGAAAAGGGAGAGGTAGCCATCTGCCTCAACAAACAAATACATGGGGAGTGAAAAGAGGTGGGCGGAGAAGAAATGCCCAACACATCATAAGAAGCACCCCCCCCCCACACCCCACACACACACACACCCTAAACCTAATGCAGCATAACTACGTCCCAACTACCCAACTATAAGCTTTATCAAAAAGGAAAGTTTGAAGCCTGATCTTAAATGTAGAGATGGTGTCTGTCTCCTGAATACAAACTGGGAGCTGGTTCCACAGGAGAGGCTGATAGCTGAAGGCTCGGCCTCCCAGTCTACTTTTAAAACCTTTAGGAACCACAAGTAGGTCTGCATTCTGAGAGAGAAGAGCTCTGTTGGGAAAATATGGTACAATGAGGCACACTTAGACTGCACACAGGTGGACCTTATCTAGCAAATCATGTGACTTCTGAAGGTAACTGGTAGCACCAGATCTTATTTTGGGGGTTCATAGCAAAGGGGGTAAACATATATGCACGCACCACTTTTTTTATTTACTTCGTCAATTTGGACTATTTTGTGTAGGTTTATTACATTTTGAAGAATTAAATTACAGGTTGTAATGCAAAGAAAATTGGAAAAATTCCAAGCGGGGGAATATTTTTGCAAACCACTGATGAACAGTGCAGCTCTTTGAATCAGAGGAGACACACATTAAAAAAAAAAAAAGAGGCAAAACACACATTATTTTTTAACAAAGTTGTATTCAAACACTTATGTAAATATCATGTGACAATTTACAGGACATTCAGGTTGTGTACAAGACTCAACTCTTCCTAACACAGTGCAGTAAGACCAACGTATCGAAGCCAGACTCGGGCTGTCCCGGTCAGGCCGCAGTGAAAAATGACAGATCAGTTTTAAAGGTGGTGCAAGTTGGCAGCGAGCGTTATTGTTTCAGGACAGCGACTCGAGCTCAATAACGTCTCTGCAGAGCCGTTTGAACGGCGCATCAATTATTCATCCTCTCATACGCACACAGTCGCTTTGACAGCCGCTTCACACGCCGCCCGTCAAATCTGCTGCATCAGTGGAATCCGTCTCCTCTGTGTCCTTCGCCATCAGTGGGAGGACGGCGAGAACACCAGACACAGACGCCCACTTTCAACTTCAGGGAGCAAAAGTGAGAAAGTGGGGAGCTGGGTCAAAATAAATTTATGGAAGACAATTTGTGCCAGGAAAACTATGGAAGAAAAGCCAGTCCTGATGGGAAAAATCTGTTGAAATTTCACTTAAATTTTTGGAATTTTGACTGTTTTTATTTATTTTTTTAATCGTGACAAACTTTGATGCTGGTCTCGCTCCTGTGCAACACAAGTCAAAACTGGGTAAAGATTCTTTTAACATACATTTGCAAAGTTATTTGACAACTTCCTTAAGGGTTCAAGTATTCTGAAAGGGAGACCTGGTCAAGAACGTTCACAAATACAAGGTTAGAAACATTATGAACAAAAAGGAACGGGCTCCTAAAAAGTCTGCGGTTGTGGATATTTGATATTTTTTTTACCATAAAAAAAAAATCAATATGCATCTTATCAAATTACAGAGAAATTTTTTGTACAACATTTTATGTGTTATAATGGAAGGTAGTGCAATATCGAGTTCATGTGGTAAACTTTGTTTCACAAGTCATTCCCATTAATTGCTAGCATGAACTTAAAGGGTACCTCTTCTGCGCCTCCTTATTTTCCATCATGTACGGTAGTGGGTAAAGTCTCGAGCCACCCTTCATTTCTTTAGATTTTGCTTCCATGAAGCCAGACTGTTGTAATTTTTTTTTTTTTTTTAAAGCAGTTGTTCTCCAGACTTTCTGAAGGCCTTTCAAGGTTCTTCTTTGGACACTGGCTGATTCTACACACGCTTTCAGTCCAGCTCTTCAACCCGACCGTCAGAAACGGTCTCAGCGGAAGGGGTGGCTGTCAAGAAGCCAGGGAGAACAGGCTCATGTTACGGGTCGTATGGAGTGAGCAATCCAAATTTTATATTTTTGGCGCAAAGCAACATCAGTAATCTGGAGGAGGTCACGTCCAGCGGTGAGTGTGTACAGCCAGCTGTGAAGCACGGTGGAGGCTCTGTCATGGTTTGGGGCTGCATGTCAGCCAGTGGTGTTGGGGATCTTGTCAAAATTGATGGAATTGAAGACACAGAAAAGTGTTGTCAGATTTTGATCCGCCTACATAATACCATGTGGAAAGCATCTGATTGGCAGCGGCTTCGCATTTCAGTTGGACAATCGACCCCAACACGCCGCCAACGCACTGAAAGCCGATCCGTCACGGAGAGCAGCGTTACTGGAGCCGTGTGGGATCATCTTAACAGAACTGAACAAAAGGCAGCCAACATCCAAAGAAGAAGACCTTCAAGAAGCCTGGAGAACTATTCCTGGAGACTACTGAAAGGACTGACAAGGTTTGGCTAAGACAGTTCAGGCTGTGCTGAGGAATAATGGTGGTCATACGAAATGTTGACTTTAAAACGGGTTAGAATTGTACAAACATTGTTTTTTTCCTTATGTGCTGTTCAGTAAATCACTGCACCCATTTCTCTTTTTCCTTGCAAAATAGAAAGAAACAAGGGGTAACTCAAGACTTTTGTACTGTATATTCTGCTAGTATCAAATCACGATACTACAGCATGAGCATATCATGTACTATCTTTCACTCTTGAATGCATATTATGTCAGTAAGAGGGGATACCCCTAATATGGTCATCAAAGCCACAAAAGCCCCACCCACCACCTGCTGTTTACATCGTTTGGGTGGTGGTGGGTGGGGGGGGGGGGGGGGGCCCCAAAAAGG
>VUQH01050531.1:0-17196 GCA_015106775.1 Etroplus canarensis | reverse complement strand
AGAATGAGATCGCAAATACAAGCGGCCGAAATGAGCTTTCTCCGCAGGATTGCTGGGCTCACTCTTAGAAATAGGGTGAGGAACTCAGTCATCCGGGAGGGGCTCAGAGTAGAGCCACTGCTCCTCCACATCGAAAGGAGCCAGTTGAGGTGGTTCGGGCATCTGATCAGGATGCCCCCTGGACGCCTCTCACTGGAGGTGTTTTGGGCACGTCCCTCTGGGAGGAGACCCCGGGGAAGACCCAGGACACGCTGGAGAGACTATGTCTCCCAGCTGGCCTGGGAGCGCCTGGGTGTCCCCCCTGAAGAGTTGGAGGCGGTAGCTGGGGAGAGGAAAGTCTGGGCTTCTCTGCTCGAACTGCTGCCCCCGTGACCCAGACCCCCGGAAAAGCAGTAGACGACGAGACGAGACGAGACGAGACGAAACTGGCCGAAAACAGGAGAAGTTTAGTCTACTGAGAAAAATTTTTTTATCTGTCGTTTTACAGAGCGTAAAAAGAGTGTAGAGTGGTTTCAACTGTATATACAATCTATATCTTGGAGTAGGCTTCTGATGTCGTTTTCCACAGATGAACTGAGGTAGTGAAGTTTATCAACTTACCGTTAGCTTTGTAGCACCAAACATTCTAGTATCCACTGAGTTGTAAACTCACTAACCTGTGCTCAGGTTAGTCTGCCTGGTCTTAGACTTGGTGTGTTACTCTACCAACCAGTAGCAGGTGTTTTGACCCTGTGGTCTTGTTTACAAAGCTATTCTGAGTTTTGTACATGTGTTGACTTCTGCGTCTATTCAAATTGTCTGCTAAACTGTCGGAGAGGAGACGATCTTGGTAGGGGAAGTTACAGCCGGAAGTTCAAAAGTGTTGTAAAAACCCAATTCCATAACAGTTAGGATGCTGAATAAATGCTGAATAAAATACAGTGATTTGTAAATCCTTTTTAACCTATTTTCAGTTGAATGCACCACAAAGACAGTACATATTATTTTCAAACTGATATATTTGATATCTTTTTGAAAATATACACACTAAAAATTAAATTTGAATCCTGCAACATGTTCCATAAAAGGTGGGACGGAGGTGAGAAAAGACTGGGAAAACTGAGGAATGCTCAAAAACCACCTGAAACATTCTACAGGTATAACTGGTAATGGTGATAGTACCACGACTGGATATAAAAGGAGCTCACCTGCAAGGCTCAGTTGTTCACAAGCAACAATGGTGCAAGGTTGTTCACTTTGTGAAAGACTGGATGGGCATATACTCCAACAGTTTTTGAACAACTTTTCTCTATGTAGAATTGCAAGGAATATTGAGATTCTGTAATATCATGTAAAAATTCAGAAAATCCAGAGAAATCCCTCAGATGGCACTGCACTGAAAACTGGCATCATTCTGTGATGAATATTACAGCGCTGCTTGGGAAGACTTTGCAGAATCATTGCAAGTTGACACAGTATGTTGCTGTATCTACAAATGTAAAAGTGTAAAGCGAAAGTCATTTATCAACAACTCCAGAAATGCTGCTTACCTCTCTGGGCCTGAGCTCATCTGAGATGGACTGACCCAAATTGGAAATGTGTGCTGTGATCTCACAAGTCCACATTTCAAATTGTTTTTGGAAATGATGGCCACTCCATCCTCTGAGCTAAAGAGGGAAATGATCTTCCTGACTGTTATGAATGCATTTTTCAAGAAGCTGGCATCTATGATGGTATGGGGGAGTGTTAGTGACCATGACCTAGGTAACTTGCACATTAGTGAAGGCACCATTGATGCTGAGAGATACATACAGGTCTTGCAGCGACATATGCTTCCACCCAGACAACATCTTTTTTCAGGCACATTACTGATTATTTCAGCAAGACCATGCCAACCCACATTCTGCATGAATGAATCCAACAGCAAGGATTCACAGTAAAAGAGTGTAGGGAGTAGACTAGCCTGCCGGCAGTCCAGACCTTTTTCTCCATGAAAATGCATGGCACATCATGAAGCGCAAAATATGACAATATAGAGCCCAGAATGTTAGGCAAAAATAAGAATTTCACTTTCAAAGCTTCGACAGTTACTATCTTCAGTTTTAAGACGCTTATTGAGAAATGGTGATGTGACATGGTGGTAAACATGCTCCCGTCCCAAATTTTTTTAACATGTTGCAGGCATCAAATTCAGAATGTGTGTGTATATTTCCGTAAAACAATAAAGTTGATCAATTCGAACATTCAGTATCTCATCTTTGTACTGTATTCAAATGAATACAGATTGAAAAGGATTTGTAAATCAGTGTATTCTGTTTTTATTCGCACAGTGTTTGGGGTTTGTACTTTGTAGGGATCCATCATGATCAAGATTGTCCTGCTCTGTATTAGCTCGTGTATGACCAGTAGTTTCTTTGCCTGTGCCCTATGGCATTGGTAGAATAACTTAGGGAAAAATTTAGGTTTGGACATACAGTTTGTCTGCCGTTTACCCCAAATACCTCCTGAGAAGTCAACATATTATGTTCTTAAATGTGGTGTTTCATTAAATAAAAAAAGATTATTTTTATAATCCAGATAGTCACTGTATTGTATTGCACCTTGCTGTAACTGGGGAAACGGTTTAATTGTTGACAAGACTGAGGTGCCTGTTTGCCTTTATTGTATTCTCTTTGATGTACTCTCAATCAAAATTGTTTCAGCAAGCTGTTTAACATGAACTCAGTTTTAACTACATCATCTTTTCACAGTAAAGAGTAGAAAGTGAAACTAATGAGCACAAAGAGAGATAGCAGGTAATGGCTTATACAGTATTCATTATGGGGAAAAATGTTGCCTTCAAAATGTTAAATGCAGATGGCCACTTTCTCAGATAACTTTACAGCCACAATGAGCAACTTATCCAACAAAACCAAGCAAACACCACTGGGTTTAACATATAATTGCTGTTCGCAAGTGCTAGAAAGTCAAGCCCTCATGTTTTGTCATTTTATGTATGTATGGAACTAGGTGTGTTGTTCTGTTGCTGGTGGTTATTGTGGAGGTGTGGGAAGTATAGTGTTGGAGGTGGCAACCCAACCCTCGCCGCCCTAACTAATCTCCCAATAACAAAGGCCTGCTTCTCTGCTCTGCATGACTCTGAACCCCGCTGGACTCTGCCTTGGCCTCCAGGCCTAAAAACCTGCTGTTTACAATTTCCTTGCTCCTGCTTTAAATGTGACTTTACTTTGAGAAAGAAAAAAAGGGTGTGGTGGGGGCAAGAGAGATGGCGAGAGAGGTAGAGGAGGACAAAAAAGGTGCTGTTTTGTCCGGCAGAAACAAGGGGGCTATTACATGAGAGTTGCAGGGAGGAAGGAAGGAAGGAAGGAAGCAAAAATCAGGGAGGCAGGGGGATGGGTAGAAGAGGAGGAGAAGGGGGAGAAGGTACCTTAGGGATTAACCAGCCAGCTGCTCCCCCAGGGACCAGACATAAGCGACACTTTGATTTTGACAGGAAGAGCACTCCAGAAAGCAGTGAAGATGAAACAGGGAGGATAACTAATAATGAAAAGCAGTAGAAAAACAGAAGGGCAAATGGATAAGGATAAAATATAATTTAAGGTGTCCATTCTGCTAGCTGGCACAACCGCAGGCAAGCCAATTTGAAGCCCAGGAGTTTTAGTTGCAAGACCACTGTTCAGTATCTCTCTATTCTCACTGTGTTTTTTTATTTACATGTTTTTAATCAATCTCTTCAACAAAATAAACTATCTGTAGCAAGGAAATTTTACTTGTGCAGCTATTGTACTAAATACTACCTGTGTTCCTTTTTGTTAGTCTTTCTGCTCTCGGCATCAAATTCATATAAAAAAGCAGGACTCTAAAAGACAGAACAGCTAATAGTAAAAAGCTTTAACCTATTTTTTTTAAAAGCATGTTTTAATATACTGCACATGTCCTCTGAAGTAGCTATCCTCCGTATGCCTACTTTCTTTGCCATCATTACACTTAGCGGAATATTGCTATTTCCTGCCCATAGACTTATGTTTATTGTCTAGTAATGCAAAAAAAGGGTTAAAGCTATAATGTAGCTATGGCATTTTCTGCCCCTTAGCCTGATGTGCCTCTTTACAGAAGTGTAACTACATGTCTCAGCGATGATGCTGTGAACAGAATGCTTAGTCTGATATAGGATGCAAATGCATTATATCGATTAACTTAAGATGACACCTCTGTGAAACAAAAAGTAATATTATCAAGTTTGCCCAGTATGCAAATGCAATAGGCAGTATTTTGCCATTTTAATCATTTTTTTCAATTTCAAAGCAATGAAAACATAAGTATATCAAGATTGGGGGTATGAAAGATATAAAATAAAATTTTAAAAACTATTTTAAAATTTTAAAAATTGTGACAAAAAAACTTAATATTACACAAATAAACACAGTGATTTGAATATGCAAATCCTTTACCTGAGCATCAGATTTAAGTCTGAAAGGTTTTAATGTGTCTTATGTCCTCTCTGGGCAATTGTTGGACAGATTGACAGATGAGGTCAGGTAGGAGTCTCCGTGGACTATGTTTGCAGACAACATTGTGATCTGTAGTGAGAGTAGGGAGGAGGTGGAAGAGAGCCTGGAGAGGTGGAGGTATGCACTGGGGAGAAGAGGAATGAAAATCAGTAGAAGTAAGACAAAGTACAAGTGCATAAATGAGAGGGAGGCAGGTGGAATGGTGAGGATGCAAGGAGTAGAGGTAGTGAAGATGGATGAGTTTAAATACTTGGGATCAACCATCCAAATTAACAGACAGATCACAAGAGAGGTGAAGAAGAGAGTGCAGGTAGGGTGGAGTGGGTGGAGATGAGTGTCAGGGGTGCTTTGTGACAGAATAATAGCAGCAAGAGTGAAAGGAAAGGTTTACAAGACTAGTGAGACTTATGATGTATGGTTTGGAGACGGTGGCACTGACAGAAAAACAAAATTTCTTCCCCTTTTTTATGAAGTGGTATTGCACTCCTCCCTTCCCATTAAAACTGCTGTTTCATCTTTGTCTATTGACCCCCTTTTTCTTGACAGGATGTGTTCAGTTTGACTGGGATATTGGTGTTTGGTTGGATTGAGTTTTATGATGAAACTTCATGCGCACAAGCACTAGAAGTCTGAAGGAAACTTCCGGGTAACAATCAAACAATAGAAGTTGCTGTGATGCAGCGCTGCCCAAGGAGATTACTGTGAAGGAGAGACTGGCCAAATTGAGAGTAGGTATGTTTTTCCTTTCGTTTTTTTTTTTGCACAAATAGGTCTAACATATTAATAACAATTCATATAGGCCCCTGTACCAGTCCTTATCAGATGTTATTTTTTTTTGCCCAAAAATGTTAAAGAAGAAATTTTCCAGTTATTTGGGTCAGACGTCTATACACAGTTTTTACATGAGAAACTGGATTTTAAAAATTGACAGCTTGTCTGAGATTTCTATTACTTCCTGCTCATTTTTTGTCTAACACCTCATTGCTGTCTCTACTCAGAGACTGAATGATCATTGACCTAGTTACCGTATTTCTGAGAGGATTTGTGGCCTGAAATATTGCTGTGAGCCTATCCCGGTGAGTTGTTCATTTCTGTCTGGTGACCCACCTGCTGTGGAAATTCGCAGCATTTTCACTGCCAACATTTTCAAAATTCTCAGTTTCTATTATATACACTCATGGCAACTATGTTAAGATTACTGAAATATTCTGATTTTTGCAGTAGTGTGTGATTTACTTGGCTAAAGCATAGGAATTATCATTGTTATGGTTATGGGCAAATGTAACGTGCCCTGTGTTAGACTGGCAACATGTCCAGGGTTTACCCTGCCTCTTACTGAGTTTCAGGTAGGATATGTTCAAATCTTTCACATTTGACCTTGAATTTCTAAGTGGTTAAGAAAATGGATTGATGGATAGATGAATGCTTAAGTTGTCCAGTGTCTTGTATCAAAGTCATGATAACCTACTGTACATATTACAGTGTTGCTTTCTAACAACAAAAGACATTATTTTGAAAACAGGACACACGGAGAGTGCACCCTCATCCAAAATCAATGCCTTAACTCACAGTTTTAAAGCCAGTGAAAAATAGGTTCTTTACCCCACTTTCCCATTGAATTTTAAGAAATTCATCTTGGAAGTATTTGTGTAATCCTGCTGAAAGATAAATAAACTGCACTGCACTGATTTCCCTTTTGCCTTCAAGTTGGAATAAATGTTGATATTGGACTAAAGCTTCAGGTGTGAAATTATCCAGTATGGGCCTAATGCCTTTGAGTACCAGGCTCCTTAGGTTGAATTAATGTCTCTGAACTTGTGCCACCACTAGTGAGTAATGGTAACAAATGAGTGTTACATGATGTAAAAATAAACCATAATTATAAAAACATGATTTACAAATGTTACGATTTATGTACAGCCTGCAAATTTCCAACAGCTTGAACACATATTACTGTCACGCCACAGCTGTGAAACAAACGTTTCTTACATTTGCATAATCAAGTTTAAGAATATGATAAAATTTGCTTTTGTGTGGGGTTTTAAGACTTGTTTGCTAACAAACTGACCAGCATATGTAAATCATTTTTATTAAATTTACTTCACTGAAATACATTTTACACCATTCCCAAAACTACAATCCCTCCAACTACTACAACACATTATCTCTACCATTCTGTGCTATCGCTTGAGCTGCATTTGGTTTTCCTTAATGTTTCACTTGTGGCAGTAAAATGTGTCCCTGTGGACCATGGAGTCAGAATGAATGTGGTCGTGGTTTACAGCCCACAGAAGCTATACATCTCTTTACAATGAGCCACTAGTATTGATATCTCCATCAGCCTGATGAGACAGCAGGCAGTTTAGATGTACTCCACTTCTTCACATGACATGAGACATGAACCCATGCAACAGGAAATATTAACACAGCCGGCAAAGTTTTGTTAAAAATGAAATTTCAAAACCCCCCAAATAATAATAATTTTAAAAAACGCCTGCATGAAGATGCAGCAGAGAGAGTTTTCCTGCCTTCCTTCTCCTCTCTTTCTGTCTTTCTTTCTCCATATGGCAGCCATTTGTCTGGAGGAGGTCTGTCAGACATAAATAATAGGTTATGAAAAAACAGACGGAGGGAGGGGGACGCTTGCTTTCTTCCTGAGGGACAGGATCTCTAGAGGCCTGGTGTCCTTCATGGCAAAACAGGGAAAAAGTGAGACATAGGAAGAGAGAGAGAGAGAGAGAAATGGATTTAAAGAGAAACGAAATGAGATGGAGAGAGGACAAACTTTAAGCAAGGAAAGTGATCAGTGTGGTGACCAGAGAAAACTTACATATTCATAAAAATCAGAGTGGTTCCCACTTTTCATGTTTATATAAACTGTCTCAAGCTATGAACTGTTGCACTAAAACAAGACGAAGTTTGATTAATTGACCAATCAGTACAGCAGGAAGACAAAGAGCCAGAAAGAGACCGTGCGGGAAAAACGGAGAAGAGGAGGCAGAAAGAAGGATGAAGTGCAAGGCAAAGAACATTAAGGCCTTCTCAAGTTTGTGCGCAGTGATTTTCATCTGAAACCAATTAGTTCCAAACCACGAAGACAACACCAAGCCTAGTTTTTTAAAACATCCTCTCTCTCACTCCTCATCTTCCCCCTCCTGTCCATTCATGTGTCAGGCTCTGCAGCTCTCTGCTGGGTCTAGACTCCTTTGTGTGTATGCATGCAAGCGAGTGTGAGTGTGTGTTTGTGTGTGTGTGTGTGTGTGTGCACTTAAAGGCATTGTGATTAACATTCGCCCCAATTCGCTGAGGGACACGCATTCTAAGCCCTTCCTTCCTGCTCCGAGTGGAATTCTCATTAGCTGATAACTACTTTTCAAGAGACTGCTGCATTCCTCTGCTGGATACCAGGGGCCTTACAGGACTCCAGAACACACACACACACACACACACACACACACAAACATGCGCACGCGTGCGCACATGCACAAGCAAAATCATAGATACAAACAAGAATTCTCACTGACAGGCAGAAATACAAACTGCTACACTCTGATTTTTGGACTTTTCTGTTTTCATTTTGAAAAGTTTCATGACTACAACAACTCTCATAACTTCACTTGCAATCCAAAAGTTTCCGCAACCACAGACAGGTAGACAGGCAATAAAAAAAATTCTGAGTCCTTCCTGCATTATGCTCTCTTCCTGAAGCTGAGAACGAGAGCATTTTCTTTATTAGATTCTAACCAGAAGTTTATGGTATCTGTTAGCACTGATGCTCGCCAGCATCTTTCACTCACTTCCCGGGACAATGAGGTTGCCAAGCAGATCAGGTGGGGGGAGAGTGAAATATAACAAGAGAGGTGAGTGTGTCTGTTTTTAAGTGGGGGCAGACGGAGGAGAGACAGGGACACCTGGTGCTCCTTTTTCTCATCATCATCACACCTCATTTGATTTCATCCTATTGTGAACTTTTGGCAGAGTTGTAGATATTGACTACAGACAGAAGAATCTGACATTTATAGTACCTTTGGGGGCATGAAACCTGCTAATGGGGAAAAGAAATATTGTTACATGTCAGATGGATTTAAAAAATAAACATATTAGAAAGGATGTGGGGCCACATTCATGTAAAATAAAAAAGCAAAAAGTATAGTTCAGCCATGTCTGGCAATAGCGTTTCTGTGCCAAAGGTGCTCTGTGAGAGATTAATCAACAAATGACCAGCTGTCTCATATTCTTCTATATGTAAACTCACCTCCTTTCCCTCTCCATCTGCCTCTCTGCTTACAATAACAACTGCATGGACTGTTTTGCTTTATGACATTCAATTCTCTCTACAAACCCTGAGATTTCTCTTGTGCTCAAAGTACGCCACAAGCTCGATTTTTTTTTATATCAACAAATGGGACTATTAATTTATAATGCGTACTGCAGAGTGGCCTGATTATTACAGACTTAAAGGAGGGGGTGTAAAGGAAGCAATGGAGAAAGAAAGACTTAAGGGAAACAGGAAGACAAATAAATCCCTTTTAAAAATTCAAAAAATTAAAGTGTAGGATCCCTGTTACAACACACATGATGCAAGAGAACACCATTCAAACCTTGATACAAAGACATCAGGACCCAAAGCTGCAGCAAAAACAAGATATTGCATGAATCTAAACAAGTTTGTATTCTCCAATGCCACCTGGTTTTAGAAAATAGAACCTTCTTTTTAGTGAAACTGCGTTCTTATAAAAGAAATGGATCAGCGATAAAGTTTGTAACGTGATGTTGAGGACATGTTGCAAATATTTTTTAAGTCATTTTTCCTTTCCTTTCCTTTCAGGAAAGGAAGCTTTACATTTTACTGCTGGAGTCTGCATTTTTAGTGAGTTCCCATCTGCAGGTATTATTTAGCATTTCACCCATATACACTTTTTCTCAAAAGGCTTTTTTCTTTTATTGGTTCAAAGCTGTTTTTTTTTCAAATATGAATGTGTTTTCTGTAACAATTGTGCGTGCTTGCTGCCCTTTTCTCTTTTGTCCTCCCTGTTGTCTTGTATATGTTTTAAACTCCTGTTTTCTGCTTAACAGGCAGATGACATACAAAGCTGTCATTTTCCTGGACAACAATTTCTGTATTTCATCATTTGTAAGTCACATTTTCTCTGTGGTTCCTTTTTGTCTACCTGTTGGGACCGCTCTTTGTTATAGGCCAGTGTTGCCACCTACTTAGCTCTTACTCAGCCATTTGTCTGGCTCCTTCCCCTCCCCAGGAACACTTCCCCTTAGTCTGTAAAATGATCACCGGATGGCTACTTGATTTGCCTCTCTTTCTCTCTGTCTGCTCTCTTTTCCCCTTTCCTCTCATCTCCTCTTATTTTCACTTTCTCTACTTCCCTCCAGCTCACCCACCCCATATAACCTTAAGTATCTTAGTCCTTCCTCTCATTTCTCCTCCTCTATCATTTTGTTCTTCTTCCGTTGCTCTTTTCCTCCCTAAAATGGATGCCGTTCCCCAGGGAGTGGTCAGCAGAGTACAGAGGAAGTAGGAGGCACTTACTGTAGGCTGTTTATTCAAGGAGGTATTAGGTGCTGGCAGTTAAGGATGATGAGACAGGCGCTCAGATGGTCCTAACAGGATTTCCTGTCTCTTAATTAAAACTGATCAACACTGCTTGTTTTATTCAGCTTGAAATCTTCACCATATAGGCCTTACTATGAAAGCTTGGTCTCATGTTTTCTTTATTTTTTATTATTTTCTTTCCTTCATTCAGATGACTTTTTCATTACCATTTCTGGCAGACCTATTGTCCAAGGGTTTGGTCTATTTGATGGTAAATATGAAAGATCATTTACTGATTATACTACACATTTGCTGTCAGATTGTATTGTGACGAGAAGGCAAGAGAACACAAATGCAGAAATAATATTGATTTGTCTTAGTCAGTAGCCATAGTCAATACATGTAGATCACATTATCACAGCATGGTACAGTATGTGGTTGCAATACATTCAGACTACGTTGAGTTTTGAGGAGTCTTTTTGCCACACACTACATGGTGATCCAGCTCTGCACCATTCCTCAGTTTGTTGCCCCTCTGTTGTTGCGTGATCAGACAGTCTCAGAGGCCCCCACTTGCACTGGCTGACTCCACTCAACGTTGAATGGGGTCTTCCGCTGTCATAGTCACACCCATGGCCCTGAATTCTCATTCCCGTACACACAAACACAGGTTCCCCACCCATCCACCCATACGTGCACACACTCTCATAAACATCAGGGGTGGTGGAGGCTGGAGCCGGAGGTGGGTAGCACATGGGGATAGCCCCAACCGGAGGCACGCTTCTAGACTTGTGGATGAGGCAGAAAAGCCATTATGAACTGTTATGGCTGGCTGATCGCTCCCTTTCAGCTGCTGAGCTGCAAACAAAAGCGGCAGGCAGAAGCTAAAATAATGGATCTCTTTTTGGCACGCCCCCTCCGGAGCGTATCTGACTTTGTGTGATCACAGATGCATGTAGAGAGGCGGAGGGGAGTGTGTGCTTGTATGCATTTATAAGCACACATGCTTTTTTGTTTGTTTTTATGCGAGGAGAAACTACAAGGAAGCAGAAATGTTATTTTTAGTAATATTTTCAAAGGTATATTTGAATGGGTTAAAAAATGACACACTTTCACTGACCAAAGCATTCATGAGAGTTGATGTTCAAAAGGTATTAGTGTGATCCTCAGGTGTTACCAGGGAAACAAAGCTATTTTTAGCAAAGCACACACACAAATACATGCATGCATAAGTGTGGACACAAACGAACACACAGACATGAAAAGAACCACATCATAATGATTAAGATGCTGCACAATCCTGCTTGCTTAATTACAGTTACAGTTGTGATATTAAATATCAGCAGCTAGATGAAGAACATACTCATCAGTGATGGCTGAACTTATTGCCAAACAGTTCTTTTACTGTTAGGAAGAAATCTGGGTTAGAAGATTGTGCGGCTTGTGTAATTTATAGGCAGTCCTCAAAATGTGTTAGTAGTTGCCATTGTGTAAACAGCCAGCCTATTTTGAAAGGGTATTACTAACATAGCACAATGCTAGTGGCACATCAGCTCCTGTTATGTCATTGTCTTTGGTGACATTGGAGGGAGTTACATCTATCAATCCATTAGTCTATAAATAGTCCTGGAGCCATTTATAGACCAGTGCCACACTGTGATCCCTGACTGCTGCTTTTTCACATCAGGATTATGTCTCAGTCCTGTTCTTTTGTATTTCTTTACCTTATCCTTTTACAGTGATTTACAAACAGAATGAAAATATATATTATATATTAGAAAACTTGAAATATACAAGGTATTTTATATTTACATTTTCTAGCAAAAGCAAATGACTCCAACACTGATGTTTGAGAGTCACACAGTAGACACATTTTGATGCACTGTCGCCCATTGTTTTCTTCATTAACCTTTCATCATGGATTGACATCAGCTTGCTGAAAAATGGAAGCATTCTGTTTACCTTAGCGGATGCATAGAAGTGCAAAAAACTTATCAAATTTGACCTTTGTCTGTCCACATGATCTATGAGCGGATGTATCACTTGATGCATGTGAAATTCTGTGTTGTGCAACTGCTAAACAAATATCTGTTTCCTCGACGAGGTTTATACAAAAACATTCAAAGACTACAAAGGGTACCTAGAGAGTACATTATTCAGTCTGTGAAGTGCTTTATATTACAAAAGCAAAAAAAAAAAAACCCAATCCATTCTAGGTGCCACGTTGCCACCAAATTTGATGAAATTTGGGCTGGTGGATATTGCATCAACTTGCTGACACCCTGACAGACAGGCAGACCAGCTGAATGATTCCATACCTCATATATTGTCAGTGCAAAATAGGTTTTTTGTCACAGGGAAAAGAAATAAATAAGAATGCACTCTGTAAGTTTTGGGTATATTTTTCTCTCTACAGAAAATACTCAAGGATACGCAAGGATGCTGCCAAGAAGCAGAGCATACATTCACGTGGGTGCAATCTGGCACCACTCTGACTTTGTAATAGGAAGCTGGCAGGTTAAAGGCTGTTTAATGTCTGATCTGACTCCATCGGACATTTGTGTTCTCACATGCAACTCTGTCAGGCTACATGTAGAAAAGTTCAGGGCTGATTTTCAGTGGTAGAAATGTTTTTGGCTTTATGACAGATACCATTAATTTGAAACTGATTCTCCCCATCAAAAAACACTTGCCTTAATCAGGTATGACATTAAGTTTGATACATGTCACATTGTATGTGCACAAGCCAGTACACTCATGTTGTGAGTGTAATTAGAAATCAGTGGGTTCTCTTTCCTCTCTAGCAATACATTAGCATAACCCCTTGTTTAATTTGTATTAAAATGCTTGAGCAGCACAACTTTCATCTGAATGGAAACATCAGAGGTGTTGTCAGTGCTGATGAGGCGTTTGCCATTTATGACACTCATTTAGCCCAGCTACAAAACTCCTGTAATCTAAATCACAAATCTGTGTGGTTTGTAAAACTACAGAGGAAGTGTGACTTTCTCTTCTGCTAGATTTATTTATTTATTTATTTAGCCACATGTAAACTGAATTTCGCAGTGGTGAGAGAGAAATAATCTAGTGTAATTAATACTGAATAGTGTTTTGTTACATTTAGCAGGCAGATTTCAGGGTAGAGTTGACAGACACCATTTGTTATGTGGGTTTTTTGGACTTCTTCAACTTTTTCCCACCCAGTTTGATAAGAAAGCCTCACTGACTCAGTGTTCAAAATGTTATTTCCTCTCATTGTGCCTGATTCAAACACAGTCACTCACACACAATTGACTGTCTCTGATGAATTTTCCAGTGATGTATTTCTACCCAAATGACGTTAATCAAAGATATTTTTATCCTGTCAATGTTTTCTGTGTTAGATATGTATATATTTGACATGCAACTGTTATTAAGAAAGTTAATTTCATATTAGTAATTCTGTTTGCAAATGTTTATTCATCCTTGTGAAACTATGCTGACACAAAAAATTATAAATGAAAATAGTTGTTCTTTAAACATCCCCAGTTTGTGACGCTTTGTTTTTTGTTCATTTAATTTTTTTTCAACATTTACTCATGTCCCTGTAGTGTAGAGGCTTACACATTTGCCTTAAAAGTGAAAGGTCCCTGGTTTGATTCCAGGTGGGAAAACAAGCCCCTCTCAACATGGAGGTTTGTGTCAAGAAGGGCATCTGGCATAAAACCTCTGCCAAATTGCACTCTTAACCTCACTCACAAACCTCGAAAATATTTAATCCTTTTCAGTTCAGTTGTATATTGATTTATAACCCAATATTTTGCCATATTGTGATGAAAATGTTGAAAGAGCTGCCCTAAGAATATTTGGAGCTGGGATGAGGATTTAATGATGTCAGGGACTGCAGTGATATTTGAGAGATAGCTGTAATCAGAGGTGTCACTGCAGTGCCATATTTGGGTGGTAAAACCAAAGACGTTTTTTTCTAAATAGGTTATAGGGGCAAGGACCTAGTTTGAGTCAGAAAAAGTAGGAAGGGGATGGACGAGGAATAGGAAGAAAGAATACAATTACAGTTTCCAAATTTAGAAGGCAGATCTCGCCAAACACTGGTCACCAAGCCTGGTCACCAGATATTGTTTGAACTCACCCATAGTTCTGTTGTATATTACATAGCCATGGTCCAATACATTCAATATTTTCACAGCCAGTGTCAAGCAAGAGCTCTGCAAAATGTCTGTACCAGGCAAATTTTCATCAGGGAACACTTAAATGGCTCTGCGTCCATTGTAATGCAAACATTTTTGTGTAGGAGAGTAAGGTGTCAGAGCAGTTGATGAGAGCCCTCGGCACAATTTTAATGCAAAACATGTTTGTTAAGTTACCAGGCCCCAGCGTTCTGTAGTGGTCAGGTGTAATCTCCGACCGATATGTCAGATTGAGAATTATGTGTATGCACCGTCGTCGTAAACTTTCTAGACCGTTTGCTGATGTTTCCCAATGCCACATGCCAACACTGAGCAGTACTCCAGTCAAGATCAAATGCAGGCCTTGTATATGCGAAGGAGCAGTTCATCGCTTTTCGGTGGCAGCTTCATTTTGAGCAGCCTCAGAACAAAGATTTCTTTTTGTGCCTCTTTGCATATTTCTTCAATGTGACGCTTAAGTTTTAAGTCACTTGTGAATAAGACACCGAGGTGTTTTGCCTAATTTGAAAAGGGAATTGCTTGACCTTCAAAGATAACCAGGTTAATCATGGAGCTAACAATTTGCTTTGTAAAGCACAGCCACACAGTCTTAGAAGCATTGAACCTCATGCCCCAGATATTGGCCCAGTTACTTGCAAATGCCAGTGTATAGTTCAGGGCAGCAACAGCTAAAGCTGGATATGCAAAAGAAACAGTAATTAATGTATCATCTGCATAAGCCGCCGGAGTAATTGTAACGCCTTGGGGTAAAATTGCAGTTAGGCCATCTAAACCAGTCAGTAGATCATTTATGAACAAAATGAACAAGGTTGGGGCAATGACACTACCTTGACGTATCCCAGATTGCACTGGAGAAAAGGAAGAAAAAGATTGTCCAATTTGTGTTTTTGTTAAATTTGAAAGGGAAGCACTGACTAAGCACACCCACATCTTCAAAATGACCAATGGGAAAGCAGAACATTAAATATGAAGAGTGCCAAAACTGAAAAACTACAAATGCTAAAATAAAATTATTCTTTAGCAAAATATTCCTTTTGCTTAACCCTGGGTGGGGAACGGCCACCTCAGCCCACCTGTGGACATGGCCCTGGCATTTTTGTTGCTGCATTCCAATGCAAAATTAATACATAAAAGGATGAAAAATATGTTTATTGATTTTTAAAGCCTATAAAAAAGACCATACTAATAAGAATTAAATGTGTTTTTTAACTAAACATAGAATATGATGTATAGTGAGACGGTATTTTCACAAATTAATATTTCAGAAAAACATGATTATACAAGAAGAGAAAATAGTAGCATGTGAGCCATGATCGAGATATTACTATCCAGTGGGCACACTGGCTATCAGATGGTTTCCTGCAGCCAAATTTGAGCAGGGGCAATAGGTCATCACATCTGGCCATTTCAGATTTTTGATTTGACTCACTGTTGCCCCTAGTGGACATGTGGGGGACACATCTAGTTTTCAGTTCTCAGTAAATCACATCTTAAACTGAACAATCTGCCCGCACACGCTCACATCCACTTTTTGTCTTCAGTTAGAAAAGGTCCAACTGGCTTTTGTTTCCAGATCAAACACAGAAGTCATGGGTTACATACCACCTCCTTGGACATGCTTTGACATGCTTTTGTTAGCCCCATTTTTTGCATTTTTATGACACTTTAATGTAGCTGCTTCCATCAGTAACCTCTGTCACTCTTTAACATCTCAGCCAATTCTAGTCTTTGTTTAAGCAGAGCTCAAACATGCTTCAGTTGGCATTGCATATGAGGAAACTCAGATTAATGCTATATAAAGTAGCATCCATAACATTGTCACTGGCCTCCATGCTGCTTTCTCCTGTTTATTAATCCTCTCTTTGCCATGTTTGTGGCATCAAAAGTGACACAGTAGGAAAAAGCAAGGGAGAAAGACTTCAAGGATTGAGACACATAGACAGGTTTAGCAAATGTGCATCTGGTTAACTATCCCCCATTCCCATCCCCAGTATAAAGCAGCTCATTGTCAGTTGTTTTATATGCCAGCAAACTAGAAACTAGCTGTCTATATCCTGCTCAGGAAACATGAATAGTGTTAGCACTCCTGTTTTCCCACATGAACTTTGAGATAGAAAATATTGGGATAATTCAGCCAGGACCAAGATTTCCTTTTCTGACATGTGTCACACTGCAGAGATATATTACTTCAGATGTGCTCTCACTACTTGAAATGAGGAATGTGGATGAAATGAGTAGGAGAGAGGACTCATGGCACAATTGCTTACTGCACAGTGGACAGTTACCTGCACCATTCTAGCATGTGCTATCGCTATCACACAAGTTTTATACTAAATAACTGCCAGATTAAAGACCACGTAAAGTGTATTCAGACTACACTGGACATTTTTTTTTTGCCAATATATTTATTGTCTTTTTCAAAATTATTTCACAAACACATAACATATACACATACATACATACATACATATACCCACATACCCACTACACACTGCATACCCTTGCATCATAAAAAAAAAAATTAAAATAGAAAAAATTAAAATAAATTAAGAAAAAAAAAAAAAAAAAATAAAAAAAAAAAAAATTAAAATAAATTAAGAAAAAAAAAATTAGATAAATAAATAAACATAATAATAATAATAATAATAATAATTTTTAAAAAAAGGGGGGGGCGGAGGAAGAATGAGGACTACGTTTTACAGCATTCTTAAATCATTTCAGAAAAATCTAACACTTTCATTTGTCATCATATTTATATATGGTTCCCAGAGTTTATCAAAGTCTTTTTGTTTGCCCTTAGCAATGTATGTTAATCTTTCCAGTCCAATACATTCAGAAAGTTCCTTCAGCCACATCTTCATTGTAGGAGCATCCATACTCTTCCAGCATAGTGCAATAGCTCTCCTGGCTTGTAGAAGTCCAAAGTCCAAAACTGCATACTGTTTCTGTGTTTGTAGGAAGTTCTTTGAGT
>VUQH01050529.1:12579-25265 GCA_015106775.1 Etroplus canarensis | reverse complement strand
AAAATTGAATTGAATTGATTTGAATTATATCACGCGCTCTTGCTCTCTCTCTCGCTCACTCTATCTCGCTCTCTCTCTCTCGCTCTCTCTCTCTCTCTCTCTCTCTCGCTCTCTCTCTCGCTCACTCTCGCTCTCTCTCTCACTCACTCTCGCTCTCTCACTCTTGCTCTCTCTCTCGCTCTCGCTCTCTCTCTCTCTCGCTCACTCTCGCTCTCTCTCTCTCGCTCTCTCGCTCACTCTCGCTCTTTCTCTCGCTCACTCTCGCTCTCTCACTCTCACTCTCTCTCTCGCTCTCTTGCTCTCTCTCTTGCTCTCTCTCGCTCTCTCTCTCTCTCTCTCTCTCTCTCTCTCTCTCTCTCTCTCTCTCGCTCTCTCTCTCTCTCTCTCTCGCTCTCTTGCTCTCTCTCTTGCTCTCTCTCGCGCTCTCTCTCTCTCTCTCGCTTTCTCGCTCTCACTCTCTCTCTCTCTCTCTCTCTCTCTCTCTCTCTCTCTCTCTCTCTCTCTCTCTCTCTCTCTCTCTCTCTCTCTCTCTCTCTCTCTCTCTCTCTCTCTCTCTCTCTCTCTCTCTCTCTCTCTCTCTCTCTCTCTCTCTCTCTCGCTTTCACTGAAACCCTCCCTCCCAGCTCCTGTGCCACCTCTGGAAAGTCACACTAGAGGGGTACCTCAGGCGCCAGCCTGACCCCCACTGAGAATAACGCCATTGGTCACGGCCCCTCTCCTCCACCCCCTCCTCCCTTTATCCCAGACATGGCCACCCCCCTTCATTAGGTTTACCTTAGCCCTCTTGCCCATATACATGTTTTTAAAAAAAAAGGGAGACGAAAAGTAAAGCGGGTGGTTGATCGAAGGCTTTAGTTCACCTTCTCCCAAAAGACCCCCAAACCTGCCTTTGAACAATTTTTTGGAGACTTCCCCCTCTTAAATCTTCAAGTAGGAAAGGTCCCCCATCATTGTAAAAAGGATGAATCTGGAAAAATGCAATAAATCTGAGATCACAGGCACTCTTTGGCCCTAGATAAATTCTTGCACCTCGGCCTGGCCCGCCGCACACATCTGCCTTGCATTTAGACACTTTTACATGGCAGGACTCCACAGTTCCCAAGCCTCTCCGCTCAACCCTGCACCCCAGCTTCAGCGCTGCATACAAGACACACAGGCATGTCGACACACACGCAACTGTGCAAGCAGACCACCATCCCCGAGCTGGGGCATCACACACTCACACTCTTGTGCGTCAACACGCAGAAGCATGGGAAACTTTACAATGTGCTTAACAGTCACTTGGATAACACGCTCACTGTGTCAGTGACATTTCAACTGGCAGTCTTTCTTCTTCTCTTCTCAACTCCAAGGATGATTAATGATCACAGCGCCCTCCTCTGGAGTTAGTTTTCAGTGGAAACATTTGGTTATCCTTGTCTACACAAGCCTCATAACTCCCCTTATGATCTATCTAAATGATGTTCTTTTGTTTTACAGCTCAAAAGGAGCATTCTGCTGAAGAGGACCAACTTAATGCAGCACAGAAAAGGTAGGAAGCCCTCTGGAGAAATCACAAGCTCATAAATGATGAAGAAAACACTATTTATATATTTATATTTTCCTATCAACAGGGGAGTTTTGTCAAGTTTTATTGATTGGAGATGTCACATAGCAGTGTTGAGTTATTTAGCAAGCTTCAGTACAGGAGGATAAAATTTGAGGTATCTGATAACACTGGTGCTTTCTACGTATATAGTTGTATACACATAGTAGCAACAGCTGATAAGGTTTCTTGAAACATAAATGGCATTCTAGCTATGTTTGTGCTTTAAAGAAGAGTCAGCTATTGATTTGACGGGTATTAGATGATGAGTAGTTCACATTTATTGTTAAAGATTCAACACTCATTTATATATGTACTAGGAATACGTTTTACATTATTTATCTTGGAGACAATTACACAACATGTCTTGTGCTTATCAGAAATGCCAGCGTACTTCCATTGGACCTCTTCTGCTTCCTCCCCTGTAGTTCCTATCATTCTTATCTGCCATGTTTTCTGAAGAAGACTCCCGAGAGTTTTCTGAGAGGTATCTGATTTATAGGTGTAAGACACACTGGCAGCTGCTGAGCTCACGGTCCGAGAGAAATCATATCTGGAACGTTTCATATTGGAAAAACACGGTGGAGCAGACAAACAAAGTAAATAGATTATTTTTACCTTGTTTGGATAGAGAGCAGAATTGTTTGCATTATATCGTAACTCTCCCGCTTCCAAAATAAATCATGAAAGCGCATAAAGGAGAAAGTGAAAGACGCCGGACGCAAGAAAATGGAAACTATAAACAATTAGAAAGTTGATTGCTTTGGACAACACTATAACTCAGCAAATGGCTTGGAGCTGTTCTATTTCATGTGGCTGTTTTTGAGCCAAGATAATCACTGAGAGATGGCTGCACCTCTCCTCTCCTCCCTAGTCCCGCCCTCACCATATAGTGATATTTCTATCCACTAACCCAGACTGAAATGCCTGTGTGCTTGTGTCTGCACCCCCTTGTGAATGAAATGTAATGAAGGTGTTGAACTTGGAGGGGAATATTGATCAAAAGGGCCCCGCAGCTGACAGCACCTTTGCCTTTAATGAAGTTTTCCTTTAATTTCATCTTAAGAGGGGGCTGGCTGACTGGTGCTAGGTAGAGCGAGAGGGAGGTGGGGGTCTTTCTCAGGTTCCCACAGAGCCACGTCGTAAAAGTGACACGCTGTTGATGAATATGGGCGTCAGCGGGCTCTCTGGGCCCTGGGTGGGCTCACATCTGTGCTGGATGAGGGATCCTCACACAAACGTATAACAGCAGCAGTGGCGAGATTGCGGCTTGTGTTAATAAAAGAAATGGACAACACATCCTTAGGGCTACCTAGTACCTCAGTCTAGACCTCATGAGGAGTCAAAGAGTTTAAACACCTTGGAGTTAAAGTCAGCCACTCGCTCAGCAGAGCTGGACTGGGAAACATGAATCAGTATATTGACCAGATTTAGGCCTAGATGCACTGTAGTGGTAAAAACTGTACAATTGGTACGCGGTCAACAGTCCTTAAGCGTCCATTTTGGCCGTGGATGTTTCTGGGTTGTCCTTTCATCTCTTCCATTCTGACAAGTGCAAATATCTCAGGAACATCATTAGTAGATTTCTTCAAATTTGGCATACATATGCACCTGGGGTCAAAAATGAACTGAGTAGATTTTGTTAATCAAAGTCACTGTGACCTCAGAAAACACACATTTGGCCATAACACAAGGAAAGACATGCCTATTATAATACAGTTTCAGGAAAATGACTAATCAGATGAAATGATGAAGTCATGACATTTTATATCCAAAAGGTCAAGGATCAACTGGCCATTATTGACCGCTATAACTCAGGAGCAAAAGAGTGGATTGTGACCATATTTCAAATGTGACCAGATACTTAATTGATGACACTTTCTCACCTGCTTTGAGACTGTTGTGACCGAATAGATCTTCTTGCTGCCAGGGTTGAAGATGCGTTGAAGCATCCATGTTTTAGAATTTGTTGCTTGAAACATTGTCAACTGTCATGGCTGCAACTTGGTATTCTGTCTGAATCAGTTTTATTGATCAAGCATGTGAACACAAACAAGGAAATTGACTCTGCTTTTTGGTTCTGTCAAAAACTAGTACAGTGATACAGTAGACACACAGCAGAACAATAACCGTTACAAAGACAAGTCAGTTCAGTTTATTTTTGTGTTTTGTTATGTCAAATCTCACAAATTTACCTCAAGGGGCTTCAAAATCTGTACAGCCAGTGATATGAGTTACAACTCTTACTAATGATTTGCCTTGACTTTGAATTCTGTTGGGTTTGATCTCCCTTTGCCTTCAGAACTGCCTTAATTATTTGTGGCATAGATTCAGAAAAGTACAGGAAACATTAATCAAAGATTTTGGTCCATATTGACGTGATGGCATCACACAATTGCTGCAGATTTGTCGGCTATGCATCCTGTTTCACCCCATTGGGTGTTCAAAAAAACTAGTTTGGGAGGATTTGAGCTTGACATAGCATGTTATCGTGCTGGAAGCAGAAGATGGGTAAACAGTGGTTATAGGCTCAGTTGATACTAAGGGGCCCAAAATGTGCCAGGAAAGTACTCCACACACCATTAAACTACTGTTGCCAGCCTGAACTGTTGAGACAGGGCAGGATGGATCTATGCTTTTATGTTGTTTTTGCCTAATTCTGACCCTACCAGCCAAATGCTGCAGCAGAAATCAAGACTCATCAGACCAGGCAAAGTTTTTTCTATCTTCTACTGTCAAATTTTGGTAAGCCTCATTTTCATGTTTTTAGCTGACTGGAGTGGCACCCAGAGTGGTCTTTTGCTGCTGTAGTCCTGCTTCAAGGTACAACAGAGATTCTCTTCTGCATACCTTGTTTGTAACCAGTGGTTATTTGAGTTACTGTTGCTTTCCTAAAAGCTCAAAGCAGTCTGGCCATTCTCCTCTGACTCTGGCATCAACAAAGTATTTTTCCCCAGAGAACTGCCACCCACTGGATATTTTCTCTTTTTTTGGACCATTCTGTGTAAACCCTGGAGATGGTTCTGCAGAAAAATCCCAGTAGATCAGCAGTTTCTGAAATACTCAGACGTGCCCATCTGGCATCAACAATCATGCCAGGTTCAAAGTCACTTAAATCATCTTCCTTTTCCATTCCGAGGCTTGTTATAAACTTTAGCAGGTCATCTTGACCATGTCTACATGCCTAAATATAGTGACATGCTGCCATGTGATTGGTTGATTTATTAACAAGGAGTTGAACAGGTGTACCGAATAATATGGTGATCTAACATAACATCAGTTTTGACGTTTTTGTTTAAATGTTGCAGAACTGTGATGAAGAATAGCCCAAAAAAAGAAATGAAATACAAAAATCTCTTGTGAGATTTTATTAAATAAGCTAAAGTTAACGGAGAAAAAAGTATTTTTTTTAATTTAATCATGGTGAACGCTGAGATCTTTTCCTCAACATGCACTTCTAATTTGTCTGCTTCGTGTTTGGGCTCCACTGAGGTTTTCTGGTTCTGTCCTCAGTTCCGTCTCATTAAGCTTCCTTCTTCCCCATCATGCTCAATTTCATTTGGCCCGAGTGCCAACTCTATAGTCATTGTGCAGTTATGGTTTTGCTGGTGCTAGTTGGTATATTACTCTACTCGTTCATTACATGTGAGAATGGCCTCTGCTTTGTGCCTCTGCTGACTCCGGCAACAACATGGAGTTTACTTCTGTAATCTTTTTACTGGCAAAACAAAGGAATGCGGAGTTGCCTGTCCAAATACTTTGCTGATTCTCACGGCTGTTCATGGTTTTGTAATGGGTCTTTTTTTTATAGCTGTCAGTGAGGAATGCCGGGCTGTGGGTGCCGCAGTAAACCCTCTCACGGCAATGGCATCATAGCACAGATTACTAATGTGTCATGTGCGCGTGTGTGCAAGTGAAATCGGCCTGTGTTCACAAATGAACAAAGGTCTGCTTGATTTTGTTTATGTTTTGTAGGTGTGTGTGAGTGTGTTTGCATCTGTTTTGAGTGAAACTTTGTGTATCTGCTGGTTTCAGATGCTCACGATGCTAAAAGGAAAAGCTTGTTGCCTGATTAAGTGCACGCTTTGACATGATGACCCAGGGTCAAGAGAGGAGCTGGTGGAGAAGAGATCCTCTTCATCATGCCAGACCAGACAACAAAGCTACCTGTGACGGCATGTCTGTTTGGTCAATCTAAACATCTCAGAGCTTCTCTTCTTCTGACTTCTTCTGTAGCGTACGGCATGATCTACAGTGCTCTCCTGTTTTGAGTAGCTCAGCAAAATGACGTATCACTGGGAAATGGGAAGCAGGCTCATGCATAAACTTTAAAACTTTTAGCTGACCGTCTGGTCAGCATATTGTACCATTTGACTCCACATGAACATGTCTTAAATTAGCGTCACAAAAAGCCACCTAGCATCTGGAGGTCAGAGCGTATCTGGGTGTCAGTGGGACAGAGAGCATCCCCTGAATCATGCCCCCCTTTTATCAACCCTTTTGACAGGCAGAGCCAGAAAATGTCTTTCATGTTTGGGTTAAAGAAGGGAATCTGAAGCAGCAGGCTGCTTTTCATGCCTTGTGTGTGCTGCTGAGAGCTTTGTGAAGAGTTCAGATTTGGTTACAATTGAATTAAGCTGAGGAGCTGGCCTAAAACAGTGTTTGAGCCACTCAATTAGAAGAAAACCAAAAAAAGAAAAAAATCTGTCTGTTCTTCTGACTTATCTTTGTGTTTTTATGTGTGCATTCACATCTTTGATTGTCTGCCAGTGAATATGTTTGTGTAGCTGTGAGTTCCAAAGTCGTGTGTGTGTGTGTGTGTGTGTTGTATGTGTGAGAGAGAGAAAGAGAAAGAGGGCTGATGTGTGTGGAGGAACAGGAGCCTGTTCTTGGCTGTCTTCATCTCCTCTGGCAGTCTTCCCATGCAGGCTGTGGAGGTCAATGTGATAATGGAGCCGCCGCTACTGGCTCTCCCCTGTGGCCCAGCAGGGTGGACACTCTCCTTCCAGCTCTATTTCTCACCTCGCTGTCTGAACTCCAAATCCATCATTTTCTGTGTATACTGTATCTAAATTAGACTATTTTAATGTCCTTTTCTCTGTAGTTTTTGGGGTATTCATACCTGCACTTGGAAGTTCTTGATGTTGCTTAAAATCTTGAGCAGTTCACAAAAACATACTTTCAGTCACATCTGAGATTATAAGTGTTTATGTGTGATAAGACAACACCGTTTGATCCTTTGCATTATTCCTCCTGCAGTTTCCAGGACATGGTGAGCTACTTTGGTATTAAGCCAAAGTCCGGGGAGACAGAAGTGACTCCAAGTTACGTCTTTATGCTCTGGTATGAATTCTGCAATGATTTCAGAAACACCTGGATACGACAAAGCAAGAACATCTCCAAGGAAAGGTGAGGTGGTACCATTACTTTATCTGTCAAACAGGTTCAGTCAGGAAGAATGTGGTTTGATTTTTTTTGAAGAATAAAGTGTTATAATGGTAAATGTAGCATCAAGTAGTTTCAAATAAGGAATTTGGGCTTCAAAAGTGCAATGCTATATTGCTGTGTCCCCTTGTGAGGGTAGACATGATTACTTTTTTAGAAAGTGGATTTTTTTATGATCAAAAAATTCAAAAATTTTTACAAAAATCAAATTGTAGTTCTGAGCTCTTAAGAGGTCAAATAAACAGAACTAAACCCAAGTTGTAATGAAACATGGGATAATAAAGTGATAAAATAAATCAGGTATTTAAATAGAACCAACCTCACTAAAATCTAAACTGATCAGAGCAGGTTAGGCACGTGTGGGGAAACGAAGACTAACAAAATATCTAATAACAAAGAAACAAACAGTTAGTTTAATAGTTACTTTAGCTTATTTATTTAGTTACCTGGGGATTTAATTATTTCTCACTCACGAAACAAAGCAAACAAATAACCCATTGAACATAAAATTGACTCTAGTCATCCCCAAGATGTAGCAGCTCTTGGTGTGGTCCAGTCAGCACTTCCAATATTTAAGAGCACTGCCTTCTAAGGCACACCTTTTGCTTGTCCTCATGCCAGCAGACCTCAGAGAAAGAAATTAATAGAAAGTCACTAAGCAATTTGGTACCTACAAAAATTAACTAAATGTGTGCACTACAAATAGAACTAATGTATTTCAACAAATGCCAAATAAATGAGTATGATAGGAAATCAAAGAATATTCATTGTCATTTATATGTTTGTGTATGTGCAGGCTGTATCAAAACTAAGGTTACATAAATATATTGCATAAAACATTAGTGCATGGGGTTACTGACTTTATCGTTGTGCGGCTTCAAATACACCCATTACACCCCTAAGCCTTTTATCACCAAAAACCTTTTGGGAGCTTCACTGGACATCTAAATTGGCCTCATTTCCCTCTACATTATATTGTAGAATCACGGGGATTTCTCCTGGCCAATCAGGGAAGATCAGACTATGTCACAGATGGTGAAGACATGGCATCTAACCTCCCTAACCATAACCAGTTTATATGATAACTTCTTTGACCTGGATTTGCAAATTAAAATTTAAAATCTGGGGGAAAAGATCTCCTAATGTCCCCTAGTTAATAATGTAGGGTTGACATTTGGAATTTCCAAGTATTTCAATGGGTGTCCTTTTAAAGGGTTAAGTAAAGGTCTTTTAAAAACATGTTTTTCCATGTAAAGCCCAAGGTGTTTCCTGTGTATGCTAGAAATATTCTGTAAAACAATAATGTAAGAAATAAATCTCAGGCAGGGAATTTAAAACTTTCCACAACTCCAAAATCAAAGCGTAATCATTTCAAACTAGACTTCTTGTTTCTCCCACCTTTGGATTGGTGCTTAACACCTCTAGACATCATGTCAAATTAGCACTAATTGTCCAAGGGTGATGTGCAGATGCTGGGGTGTAATTAAAGCAAAGAGGGAGACCGTCAAAGACGAGGCAAATCAGAGTAGCCGAGTCCTTGATTCTGCGGCTGGGAGCTAAATTTATTATGCTTCCTCTGACCTGAGGCGTGATGTTGTGGGGTTTGGGGGGCATTCCACCAAAGGACTGTGGAGGATCCTGGCAGCTGTGGTTTCACTGGCAAGCGGACAGTGGCCTGTGATGGTTAAAAGGCTGTGCATTATGGGAGAACTGATAAACACAGTAGTGATGCTGAACTGGGCTCTGAGAAGGAAGCTGTGAGTTCTTACTGCCCAGACAGACGTCGTGGTAATTTGTGCGCTGCAATATTAGATTGCACTGTGTGTTGCTAATGGATTTTTTTTTTCATCTGAACTGAGCCGCCTTCTTTCCCTGTGTTATGGAGTAGTTAAAGATTTCACAGCTCTGCCACGGATCCATGTGTTGACTTTTAATTGTTTAATAGATAATCATGTCTCGCATTATTCACAGCTGATTGTGCTTATGTACAATTAACTTTATTATAAACACTGTTTGTGAACTCATAAAAACTAAGTGTTTTTTTAAAGGCTACATCATTATGTCATCAAACCACTGTCGTTCTCTACTGCTTTCTGCTTAAGGGGGTTTACCGACCGCAAACTCCAGAGAGGATCAGAGTGTGTGTCTGTGTGTGTGTGTGTTTGTAGGACACTGCTTGGCTCTACGGCACAGGGTGTCCCAGGATGATTCTTAAATGTCTTTCTCTTACAAATAACTTCTCGAGAGCACAAGTGTGAGAGGCTATATACTTTATCTGGTTTTATATGTAGACTATTTTCCTATAGTAGCAGAATTTTCAGCGTGTACTTCTTCTTTTAAACGGTCTGCTAATATTAAGCCCTTGTGGGTATTTTTTTCCATAGGCTGAAGGAAGCTCAAGAAAACATCAAGAAGATCACAGCGGAGAAGAGAGTCGAAACCAAGAAGATCAATGCCAACAGTCTGGTAAGAACTGATCTATATTCAGCATCGAAATGGAATTTCCCGAAAGCCACTCTTTCTTGTGTCAGCACTGAAATCAATACACTGAATCTTTTTGTGGTTCTTGCCAACAGAAAGAGAGGCTGCGGCAGAAAGAAGCCAGTGTGTCCTCCAGCTGAGTGAAATGATGAGTGACAGAGCAGAAGAAAAAATCAGGACTGGTGGTGGTGAAAAAGTGTGCAGGCTCCATCCATCCTGCAGCTACCACCTGCCTCAGCGTACTGGACCTACCCTCTGTGCCCCATATGGACTCACAATAAAACATGGTCAGGCTTTTACTACTCCCACTGCCATATCTCTGCTCTACTAATGGCACTGGACACCCCCCTCCCTTCCCCTGTTCTCCGCCACCTTTGTGTTGAGGCTTTTTGGCACAGTCCCAGCAGCAAGGATGCATGGCTGACACAGCCACAGTGAGGGGAGTCATAAAGGCCAAAGGTTGACCTCATTCATGCGCCATGGCGTGACCTCTGAGTGCCCAGCTTGTGAAAGGTCTCCAGGGTTCAGTGGGATGCACAGCAGAGCCAGCTGACACATCCACAAGGTTCTTTCTGGATCTTCAGAAGCTGAGAACTGTTTCTTTTAAGGTCAGATAGCGTATGTATAAAATGCTAAAACACGGTGAGTGTGTTCAGGCATTGTTTCTGCTTTACAATCCGATATGGCTTCCTGGTAATGTCTGCTGGGAGCAAAATCCCTGTTGTCAAAACAGATCTCTCTCTCAGAGCAGTAAGAAAGCAGTTCCCAATGTCTTTTGCTGTAGCGAAAAGCTTTTCATTCACCACGGCTCATTAAAAGTCTTGTAAATATGTCATGTAGTAGAGTTGGCAGGGACTGTACAGCTTTTAGAAATATGATAAATGATCTACGCTGGGCTTTAAGTGCAAATGAAGACAATGTTGTGTAGAAATTGTCTATAAGTTGAGTGTGTGTTTAAAAAAAAAACATATGTATAAATATGTGGAGGTTTTCCTGTATTGTGTGTTGCACTGCACCAGACTGACCTCTCCTGGGTGATGGCCAGAGGAGAGTTGAAACTGGCAAGAAGTCTGGCCCAGAGCCTTGGCTTACAGAAAGTTGTATGTAAAAACATTAGAAGAACACAACAGGTTTTGGAAATGCGCTCACTTACAGTTTTAAGCGGAAGCTATTAATCCTTTATTGAGTGCTGTACATCATGTTGTGTCAAACAGTTTTAAGCCGCTTGCTTTAGCTGTATGTTCTTGCACGCTGTTTTACAACCCCCCGTTATACTAACCGCGTGCATTTTTTTCAGCTGTCTTGCACATTTTTGCACCTCTTTTCCTATGCAAGAGTAAGGTTTCCTTGTTAGAAAATGTATAAATTATATTTCTTCATGATGAAATCCTGTTTTATTTTTAAGAAAGTGTAATAAATCATTCTTTATTTTCACAAATGTAAGCATCATTCAAGAAAAGTCTATTTATGTAAGGAAATAGTTATTTTACGCCAAGAAAGCAGCTTTGCCTCCTTTATTCTGTATTCTTCTGAGTTGTAATGAAAGTGATTAAGATGTTGATAGGTCGAGACATATTTTTACGTGGAAGTTGTATGTTGTACAGATTTTCAGCAAATTCGCGGAAATTGAGTGCTTTGGACAGAATAAAGACAGTTTAGTTAATGTTTGTATTAGGAGTAATGATGGCTGTATTTTGACTACTCGGAACATTTAAGATTATCACCTCAAGCCATGTGAGTTGTTATACCTCAGATAGACTTCAACTCTCAGAAATTGCACCTTCAGTTAATGTTTTTTTTAACCTTTCAAAGTCTTTCACTTGTGCCATTTAATTTTGTATCAAAATCTAGATATGTCAAAACTTTAAACTTCTATATTTTACTCCAAAGGGTTTGAAAAAAATCGAATAGATACCGACCAAGGAATTGCTGTAGCCTCTACTGTATGTATGTTGGTTTGTGTAACCTTCAGTAGCTCTCATGTAAACGCTTTGTAATTTTATGGAATTGTTTTAAATTTCAGGAATAAACTATTGGATGCTGAATATTTTGAACTTATTTTGGGTGAAAGCATATGTTAAACCACTTTCTTTCAGTTTTCTGATGTCAACACCTCAAGTTAGGCCTGCACTGTGAAAATGTGGTATATACACAAGGAACCTGAGTCATTTTGTGATTCATAATTCAGCTAGACTGTTCATTAAAGTAGGAGTCAAATTTAAGCTTTGCTTTGTTGTGGGGAATTAAATATGATTCCTGGAAACCTCCTGAAACAAGATAATTCGTTTTGTTAAAAGGAGGAATTTGTCATACTGCTGGGTCAACAAGTGTAAAATTGAATTGGATATTTTTTAAAACTTAGAACTGCAAAAACTTCAGTTTTTCTTTTTAAATGAAATGCTGGGACCCTCCTCAGCTCTGACTGAGATTTACACCTCTGGCATGGGCACCAAAATAATCTGTTCTTGGAACATATAACATATGGGTGCTATTTAGTATAGCTGGCTGAAGATTACTGCCTTTTCTAATTCAAAAATGTTTCCTTCATTTACATTTATTTATTAAATGTTGGATTGATAGAACATCTATCTTCATTTAGGTTTTAAGACAGCATTCTCCTGCCCAGATCCTCCAGCACCAACAGATTTGCCAGGCTTGTAACCAGATCTGGTGAAATTAAATTATTTTTCAGGAGATGGCTGTAATAGGTAAACCTGAATATAACAAAAATGTATTCCAAGGTCTGAGTGTGAGTGACTCACTAAGATGCTGGCTCCCTGCCGGAGGGGAGCGGGATATGATGAATGGGTAATTTCACATTTTGTTAGCTCGCAACAAATAATTTCCACAATATTCCAGCATCCATTTATTTAGTTTTCGTGGATAATTTAATCAAAGGAATAAACAAACGGGTTACATCAAAGATGACTTTGCATTTTACAGCTATTTCATCTCCATAGTGTATAAACCAGCGCTGTACATTTCCATTTAAACTAACTCAGGAGCCATAGTTTATATATTTGAGTAGGCTCACAACTTACAAAAGAAAAAGGAAGAAAACTTAATGGACTTCGAAATTCACAGAAATCAATTAGGTTAACCTTGAACGATTCTTGAAATATCGAAATAAAATCACTTTTTTTTTTTTTTTTTTTTTAAAAATATTCATTTATTC
>VUQH01050526.1:23985-37157 GCA_015106775.1 Etroplus canarensis | reverse complement strand
ATGGGTCTTTAAAATGGACAATGACCCTAAGCATACCGCTAAAATAGTCACAAAGTGGCTTAAGGACAACAAAGTCAATGTTTTGGAGTGGCCATCACAAAGCCCTGATCTCAACCCCTGATCTCAATCTGTGAGCAGAATTGAAAAGGTGTGTGCGAGCAAGGCAGCCTACAGACCTGACTCAGCTACACCAGTTCTGTCAGGAGGGATGGCCCAGAATTCCAGCAAACTATTGTGAGAAGCTTGTGGAAGGAAACCCAAAACGCTTGACCCAAGTCATACAGTTTAAAGGCAATGCTACCAAATATTAAGGAAATGTATGGAAACTTCTGACTTCAAAGAAAGTAATAAAAATATCTCTAAAATATTCTCTCTCTCATTGTTGCAACATTTATCAAATAGAAATCATTTTGGCAAACCTAACTGACCTAAAACAGGAGAAGTTTAGTCTGATTTATTTTCAGATAGTGAGAAAAAGTGTGTGTCTTTTTACACAGTGAATGTAAACTTCTGGTTTCAACTGTACTTTTATGATAACACCATGCCTGTCAGTAATTTCTGTTTTTCAAGGATATTATTAAATCAACTTTGCTGTTGCTTATGTTGGTTCTTAATCTTCCAATTTGCATAAAAAAGAAAAAAACAAAATAAACTTGACCATGGCACCTAGTCTCTCATCACGCCGGGGTTGGTTCAGGTCAGCATTCATAAATAAATTGGGGCTATACAGGGGTATACCTTTAGTGGTCGCACAGAACTAGTCATTTTTCTCCTTTTATTTAGAACTTCTGTGCAAATGTTTCATTAACACAAGATACAAACTATAAAGTAATTTTAAAAAAGAAATTAATACAGGCCTAACATAAATATTATTCAAAATACCAAATGTAAACATGCTGGGATGGGCTCCAGCAGCCCCCGCGACCCTGGATAAGCGGAAGATAAATAACAAACATGGAACTTTTAAGTTTAAACAACAGCGGAAAATTAAGTCATGTGAGTATTCGCGTTTTTACCTGTAAACCATCACCCAAATGATTAACATATATTGTCGCAAACATGGCGGATGTATGCAACTAGTTACTCTTGCTAGCTGGTACAAGAAAACTGGTGAAAAACTGCAAACTAATCTGACAGTGTGTGTGTGCAATGTTACACACTGCACAAAATACTACACATTCTAGGGATTTTTAAAACACAATTTGATTATCAAAGAATGTGATTAATGGTTTCGAATATTCTATGTTTAACCGACTAATCAAGTACTGGAAAGGAGCATCCCTTAGTAAAGAGTGTGTTTTGCAGCACCGCGAAGTAAATGATAGAGCAGAATATGAAACGGTAGAAGTTTTTAATTTGTCATATCACACAGCCCTAGCTGAAAGTATTGGTCCAATTTTAGTGAAACTTGTACACAGTGATCGCCTAATGGGTTTTCACCCAAACTGTGTTCAAGTTCAAGGCTATGTTGGTCATTTTACAGGCACGTTCTAATTTTCACAGTAGTATTGATGAGATTTTAGTGAAACTTGCACACAATTATTACTGAATTTAGGGGTATTAAATATAAGGCCCACGGGCCAGAACTGGACCGCCAAAGGGTCTAATGCTGCAAACTGGATGACTTTGGAAAATGTGGGAATTTCAAAAAAGGAAGGGAATAAATTTCCAACCTTTAACTTTATTTTAATCCGTTTTACAGTTTCTCACTGACATAAGCCAAAGTAAGAGAGTAAGAAAGAATGTTAGTTGTTTTTAAAATAAAGTTTTCTGTTTCCACACAGGTAATTTTAGTTTTTACATTACAGAGTAAAATCTTTTGTTCTTCATAGTATAAGCCCAAAAAGAAATGCAGGTGAGTTTCTTTAATTTAATTTAGGGAAATAAAATTCCACTCGTCTCGGGCATTGGATATATAGTGGAACATCTTTATGTGACAGTGAAAAAAATGTTTTGTTTTGTTTTTTGGGGGGGGTAATCTCTCGTCCTCTCGCTCTCTTTCTCTCTCCCTGTCTTTGTGGTAAATGGGGGGTTAGACAACAGCTTCACTTGGTCAGTCCACTTAAGATGAAATTGGACTGTATGTGGCCCATGATTTAAAATGAATTTAACACCTTTGACCTAATGGATCTTCACCTAAACTCTACTCAAGGTCAATGTCATATTGGTCATTTTTCTAGTTTCACATGAATGATTACTCCTACGAGTATCTGTCTGGATTGCAATGTTCATGAAATAGGTGTTTGGGTGTGCCACCAGGACAATGTCCTCAGTTCTCGGTGGCCCCAACCTAGCTTAATACATTATTATATCATAAATAAACCTAATGATGATATAATAATGTATTAAGCTAGGTTAGGGCCACCGAGAACTGAGGACATTGTCCTGGTGGTTCTCATTAGCTTGTGCATTACAGCCAATCAATAACAAGACATTTTGTCACTTTCTACATTACAGTAACCTGTGAATTGTGAGGGATTGTGAGCTGAATGAGCTACTACACCACTGACGTTCTGGTTCCTTACTTTCACACTTTTTCTTCAGTACTGTTACGACCCTGGCTCAAAGGGAAGGACAAACTATAGAGACCACACATGACTTAAAATTAAATGAAAGTACTTTTAAAAAACAAAAAAAGTTAATTATGCAAACGGTTAATCAGTAGTGTGGAAGGTGAGCCTGCATGTACTACAGCTACAGCTACCACTACTATTTCACCTGGCCTGACTTTTGAGCAGCAGAGGGAACTGCTGCTTTTGAAACTGGAACATGAAAAAGAATTGGAGGAAATGAAGTACAAAAAAAGAACAACTGAAATGAACTTGGAACTGCAAAAACTGGCTCTGATTAGAGAAGGCAAAACGTCTGCATCTGCCACGACTGAGGGGAGAAGTGTAATATGTTTGGATGATGCTAGTAATTTGAAGCTGTTGCCAAAGTTTAATGAGAAAGGTGTAGAGACTTTCTTTTGTTTTGAGCGTGTTGCCTGTTCGAGAGGTTGGCCTGTTGTTACAGGTAAAGCACAAGAAGCTTATTCCTCCTCATCGGCTGAGGACTGTAAAGATTACAGTGCTGTAAAGGCTGCTGCCTTATGAGCTTTTCCTGAAGTGTATTGCCAGCGTTTTAGGGGGCGGGGCAAAGACTGGCACACGCCCAAACATCCACACACTACTGATTTACTGATTGCATAATAACTTGTGATTTCCTAAATGAAGTTACTTTTAATTCAAAGTTATGTGTGGTCTCCATATTTTGTCCCTCCCTTCAAGCTGGGGTCGTGACTCTACTAGATGTTTTGATAGCTAAATAAGATACTTTATTCATCCCCATGGGGGAATTTCAGGTGTCCAACACCCCGATGCAGCAAATAGTTTAAAGTAGAGCAGAGAATCTAAAAATACTGCAAATAAGAATAGCTGTTTTTAAAAACTACACAAAGAATAAATGGTTATTAAAATCACACAGCAACTATTAATGTACAAGCCGTAACATTATTCGATAAATTGTAATTCCAGCATTGGTTGTCCAATATTACACTTTAGTAAAACTGATGTTAGAGCTGATGTTATTTAAAATGGTGGTGAAAATTTGGTTTCCCTGCAGGAGCGGAGATGGTGGTTCGCCCGAAGACTCACACCCGCGAGAGCAGCCGGGGAATGCTAACGCTAACAGAGGGGGAGGCATCGAGGAAGAGCGGTGGGAGCCCCGCCCAGTCGCCGTGTCACTCGCTGCCGTCAGGACGACCTCGCCGGAGAGAGTCTGAGCCCACTGGACCTCAAAGACCGGTAAGAGACCCAGCCAGCCAATCAGAGGAGAGTTCAGCTCTCTCTTGGCATGTTGGTGGACAAATGAGCGGAATGGACTGCTGTCCTAGAGATTTATTCTCTGACTGACAGTTATGACTTAGGCCGGTCAGACACTGTCATGGTGATGTGCAGTAGACGCTACAGCTCATTTATCTGCCTGCCAACATGCAACTTAAACGACAAATCCAGCATGGTCAGAGGTTCTGCTAATTTGCTCTTTTCCCTTTTTATTCTCCAAGTTTAGAATTTACTTAGTGGCAGATTGTGTGTTACAGTCTTACAGGAGAAATCGAGTGTTGGAAGGAAAAAGCAGCATTTTCCCCTTCTTATTACTACTGTTAAGGTGCTGATTTAAGCCCTAGCTGTCCAGTGGCTAACAGGTCAGACTGTGGTTGTGCTGAGAAACACAAACTTTGACTGTATCAATAAAGTAAAAAGTCATTTGAAATGATGAGCATTTCTGGAACGTTTTTACTGTATTTTAATGTACCAAAACCTTTACTCTGATACTGAGAATACATTTTCACCAAGATTAGTGAACTTAATATATTGGAAGCATCAGTTTTCCTTAATAAAATATCAGAAGGCTTTATTAACCCCAGGGGGGAAACTGAATATGGAAAATGGAGTCAACACTTGAACAGATATGTTGAATTAAGAAGTATGTAATCAAACAATAAGTAACAAAGACAGCATCCATCCATCTATATGCTAATGACAGAATTGTTTCCATTTTTGATAACTTGGTACCGCCTTCAATCAGAATCAACTGTGTTTATGCTTACAATGAACTGGACTCTGTCCTCTAATGGCTCATTCACTGCAAGCAGGTGAATGAACAACAGCATGCAGAGTCTATAAATGACTATAAACAGGGTGTAAGGTAGTGCCAGAGAGCAAGAGTTCATTTTGATAGATAACAGAGAGCCAGGCAGTTTTTGGAGGTAATGAGCAAAACATCTGGACTCATGCTGGAACTGTCCTAAAGGAATCACGGCGATGACAGGCAGACAGACTCCTATAGGAGATTGTTTGCAAATTTTTAAGGTAGCACCGTCCTGCAGCTGAACACCAGTCACATGCAGTCGTCCTTTTCAACCACCAGATCCCGAAAGATCCTCTGGCAGATTAAATGCTGACCACAGGCGAGGTCATTTCCCCCTTTCACTGTTTTCTTTTGAAAAGCTGTAAAGAGTCCTAAAAACGAAATGCCCGGTGAAAGCAGAAAGAATCATAGAGAGCCTGGTTTGCATTTATTTTCACAGAAGCTAAGCCTCTGAGTTTCCACTGTGTCACCCAGAATCAAATATTTCCATAAGCTGCATCAGTGTGATCCAGCCTTCTTTTAAGGAAGTCAGATCGATGATAAATTTGTTTTACTATCCGGTGAGTCACATCAGGACAGTTACATTTCAAAATAATTTGTCAAAAATGACATGTCTACACCAAACACCTCCTCTGCACTGAAAGCCAGAATGGATAATACTCAATACATGATGCATGACTAATCTTTAGAAATAGATATGTACATACGAGTGTGCAGAATCTGTAGATAAGGGGCAAGATTTTTCGCACTGAAAGCTTTCTGGTTTCCGTTTTGGTCTGAATTCCATTGACTAATCGTGCTTGAGGAGGCTTTGGTTTAATGTAGGCAGACCATCTCAGAACCACTGGCTATCTTCTAGGGCGTTTTTTAAAAGCTATCTGCTATAGTAGAACATGACCAATGGATGGAACAGGAAGTCTTGGTGTGGATATCCATTATCTGCTACATCAGAAGCCTCCAAATACTGGCTCTTGCCCAAGGGGGTTAAGTCAGCCGACGAGTTAATAGATTTCTAAAAAGTTTAAAGCAATGTCAGAAAATTTCAAGTTTGGATTTAACAACTAGAAGCTGAACTTTTTCAGAGAGTTACCAAATTTTTGTTTTTGTTTGCTGTCGCTTTTTTTCATTGTCTTTAATAAAACAAATGAAATGATATGCTACCACTACCATCTGTGTAGTCACAGATAAGTATTGGGCCACAAGTCTTAATCACTGAATTCCAGTGTTTCATTCAGTCCCATTACCACAGGTGTGTAAAATGAAGCACCTAGACGTCCAGTCTGCCTTTACAAACATTTGTGAAAGAATGGGTCGTTCTAAACAGCTCACTGAATTTGAATTTGGTACTGTACAGTAATGGGATGCCACTGTTGCAGCAGGTCAGTTTAGGAAGTTTCTCCCCTCCTTGACTTTCCACGATCGACTGTAAGTGGTATTATTGCAAACTGGAAGCGTTTAGAAACCACAGCAACTCAGCCATGAAGTGGTAGACCACGTGAAGTTACAGAGCATGGTCAGTGAGTGGTAAGGCACATCATGCGTAAAAGTTGACAACACGCTGCTGACTGGGTAACTGCAAAGTTCCAAACCTCCTCTGGCATTATTAACACACATAGCACTAAACTGTGCACTGGGAGCTTCACGGCTGAGCAGCTGCACACTAGGGTGACATCAGCAAGCACAATGCTAAGCGCTGGATGGAGACATCTCCATCAGAGTCAAAGTCTAGTGGCAGCTTGCGTTAAGCATGCTGCCAAAGGACTCTGGAGCAACAGAAACATGTTCTGTGGAGTGGCAAATCATGCTTTTGCAGTCTGATGGACGAGTCTGGGTTTGGCAAATGCTGGGAAAACATTACCTGCCTGTCTGCATTTTGCCAGCTGTAAAGTTTGGTGGAGGAGGGATAATGCTATGGTGTTGTTTTTCTGGGGCTGGCCAGGGCTCCTTAGTTCCAGTGAAAAGAAATCTTAATGCTTAAGTTTAACAAGATATTTTGGACAACTCTATGCTTCCAGCTTTGTGGGAACAGTTTGGGGAAGGCCCTTTTCTGTTCTGGCATGACTGTGCCCCAGTGCACAAAGCAAGGTCCATAAAGTCATGGTTGGATGAGTTCGGTGTGAAAGAAATTGAATCACACACAACTCTGACCTCAACCCAGTCTAAACTAGAATGGAAACTGTGAGCCAGGCCCTTTCATCCAAAATCAATGCCTGACCTCACAAATGCTCTTCTGGATGAATGGGCAAAAATTCCCACAGACACACTCAGAAATCCTGTAGAAAGGCTTCCAAGAAAAGTAGAAGCAATTCCATCTGCAAAGGGAGGACCAACTCCATATTAATGCACACACCTTGGGCTGCTCCCTTGTATTTTTCCCAAGTTGATTTAGAACAAAATAAAAGCTTGTGGAAAATGCAGGTGGCCCAGTACTTTGATCCATATAGCGTGTGACAGTGTTGGTAAAGAACTCTGTAATCTCACATTGCGCGTAACAGATGGATGTAGCCATGATGACATCATGCATGAGTCTGTGGACTAATGCCTGAAGCCTGAAGTTTGACATTTTGACCATTGCCATCTTGTCACTTAATACTGATGCTGGCTAAAATGTGGTTAGCAAGGTGCATGATTATTGACAGTGGTATTGAATGGGATGCTAATTTTGGTTTGCATAAAACCAGCTAAATACAAATTGTACTCCTACTTAGTACAACCAGACATTCAGCAAGATGAAACAAAAACTGCCTGTGCCTCAGAATGGCCTTAATGTGGTGTTAGGCAGTGAATTATATTAAAATTCAACTGAATTCTGGGGAAATTAACTTTAAAGTCTAAAGGATGTAAAGGCTTTAAACATAGCCAAGTGCTAATCCCAGGGCTGAAAAGCTGAAGCTGAAGCAGAAGTACCAAAAAAAGAAAAACTGCAATTCTTTTACTGGCCAATTGAGGGTGGCTTAAAAGCTTAAAGTTCCAGCTAAACATAATTAAAACATGGATTTGCTCTCTACGGATAGTTTTCCCCTTCACGACAGCCACATGATGGGTGATTTTATTTATGAGTTAGGCCTAAATTTAGAGGTGTGGCTGCTTTGATTGACAGTTGCATGTTAGGCCTCATCCCCGTTAGCTTGAGCAGCTGAGCTGGACCTCTCCACCGTGTTTGTGCCGTTTGTGGATTTTGTAGCTTTTTATGATTCCGCTCCAGAGGCATAGTGTTTTCAGGTTTTCCCCCTGTGTATCCGTCCTTCTGATTCAAATCTTGTTACCACTACAGGAGAGGACTTGTTTACCTGATCTTTTCCAAACTTTGTGTCTCTAGTGGAGAGGGTTGCAAATTCACCCTGCATGCAAAAGATTCCTGGTTTGAGAGCGGTGGAGACATAAGCCTTTTCTTCAGTGGAAGGGCAGCATCAGGACGGGCATCTGGCGTACAATCTGTGCATAATTACTTACCCGGATTCATCTGCTATGGCGAACCCTTAGGGAAATACAAGGCAGTAGAAGGTTCTCTCACAACTTAAGCAAACGAAATTCTTGTATTTTTTTAGCTGATTAATCAGCACTAATAATCAGCTAGCTCTGTGTCTGTGAGTTGCCGCCATACATTAACAGTAGCTAATAACTTAGCATTCCACCAACACATCTAAATATGGCTACTTGTTGCTTCAAAAACTCATCATGGCAGCAGCCAGAATGCTAGCATTGAGGCTTCAAACACATCCCATACAAATGTTGACGGCACAGAGGAAGCCTCTGGTGGCCACTCGAAAAACTCCAATTTCTGGCAGTTCAGCTTCAGATTCATTTTTCAGCCCTGGAGGATCCCACTTGGTGTTCATTGTTAGACTGCGGTAAAGTGATAGCCCACTCTGTCTAACTGAGTCAGTTTTAGATCTCTAGTTACTGTTGCCATCATCAGCTTCAGTTTGACCCTGAATGTTGCTGAATGTTCATTTCTTTCACGACTGCCTGTGACACGTGAAACACAGTTTTAACTGTGCAGCTGTGAGAACGGTGCTCCCATGTTTTCCTTGTCCGTGAATCAGAGTTGAAATCTATTTTCATCTTTCTGTTTTTTTTTCCCATGAGTTTTTGCTTTGGACCATTGTTTTTATTCTGAAGGAATGAATGGGAACACAGCCGCTGTAAAACATGTCCTGTGTGATTCAGCCTGCAGCCATGATGTATATATGTCAGGATGTTGATAATGTTTTTCATCTTCTGTTGTTCTGCTGTCAAAATGCCAAATTGGCATGGTTGTTCCACCTGATTATACACTGAACACATACACACATGGAAAAACACACACATGAACACACATATGCATACACACACATATACATGAACATTTTTGGTGATTCTGTGGAGAAATTGAAATTTACTGCAGAACAAAGCAGCCCAGTTTCCCTGGATTGGTATCCATATTGGATGCACTGGCATCCAGTGCCAGCGTCCCCCACTGGAAGAAGTAAAGGTGTGAAGATTGCTGTGGTGAATGTGGGTGGCATTTTCATTAACTGTAACCATACAATCTTTCTCTAAGCCTCTTTCCTAAGCTTTATTTAAGCTTTTTTCCTTTAAATTTTAGTGGCCTGGCCCTAACATTATCTCAGTCATATATTTATAAGTGTGAACTGTGGCTTTTTTGACATAAGGAAGTTTGAAAAGTTCATTTTGCAGATCCAATAATTATGTTCTCATCTGGTAATAGGGTACTGAACAAAACAGCCTCTTTCCTGTGTTTCCGTCATGGTTAAATGCAAAACATATGTCAGTGAAAGTTATAATGTGAATGAACGTGTTGGGCTGGAATGGTTCAGAATATTCCTTTTTGTGCTTGGGTTAGGAAAAAAAGAACAAACAGTGAAGCAAATATCCAGAGATTTTAAAAATGTAACAAACACTTAAAATATAGTCATTTATAGATTTTTCTTTTCAGAATTATTTCAGTGATGCTTACCAAACCCAAAATAGTTAGGTTACTAATCAGTAATCACTGGGGATGTCATCAGAACCGATACTTACAATACCTTCTGACACCAAAATTTTGAAAACCTGATAGTTTTCTGTTCAATTATACATAGTGAAGAATAAGAAGGACATAAAAACACAAGACAAACTATACAATACAATTTCTGGAGATATCGTGTTACGACTGTTGCTACTGCCGGACTTGGTAAAAGGCTTACTCAAGAAATGTACTCAAGAGGTCAAAGGAAAAGCTAAAAAGAGATCAAAGGACTGATCTGCTTTGATATATTTTCTTAAATAATGTGAAAATCGTAAAACATATGCCACACAAAAGCAATAGACATTATTGCACCGCCGAGCCGGTCGATTCAGTGTGCTAACCATGTCTCTATGACAGATGATACGGGAGGACATATGCTCTGAGGAATAATAAAATAATAATAATAATATTGCATTTTTAGCTGAGCTTAACAGTAGTGGGACTGTTGCAAAACAACTACAAATGGCAGAGCAAAAACTACAGATGGAATATAGCGACTAGTGCTGCTACCACCATAGCTCCCTCCAGCTCATTAATAAGATAGGCAGTTGTTAGTTGGTATGGAGGTGCTTTGCAGTTCGAGGTGGATAACAAGAGTGATGCTGTAAATGATTGTGTAGTACTTTTCAGACCAAGGGAGAAAATACTTCCAAATTAGCAAATTGCCTAAAAAAGGCTGGCAATCCAGATCTGTTTAAAGAGTTCCAGGTTTCAGTTCATGTTAACAACTTCTAAAGTATCAAACTTTGTGTCCAGATGAACAGAATCAATTTTTGAAGTATCATACTTATTATTATTTCCTGAAATACATATTAGCATTGTATTTGAGGCAGTTGGCACTGTAGTTGTTAAATAGCTATGTTCCACATGCCGCTGTGGAACATTGCATGTTTGCAGTGGCTAACATTATGGAAATGCTAGTTTTCTTTACAGAAAAGCCATTTTTGTAATGTTGAGATGTTTTTGATAAGAGTTTAAGTAGTGAAATCATTTTTTAACCGTGGTATCAAATTCAGTGTTAAGAATTGTGTAATTTTACTGGTATTGGTGCTGACAACTAAATTTCTGGTATCGAGACATCCCTACTTATCATAGTCGCTTCTTCTCATTGTTGCCTGGTTGTTGTGCAAGGTGCACAGCGCCTATGTGTTTTGTGGACAGGCAGCTTGGGCATGTCTTTTTTGTGTGAGTGTCCTGTTACAGTGGGGTGTCTGGGAAAGCCTGGAGAAGCGCCGAACACAAGCCAAGACTGGGCAGACAGTAAGAGTTCATGGTGGTGGATTGAAAAAGAGGTGTTCAACTCGATGAGGCTGTAGTTTTATGTTTGACATTATTTTAGCTGTTAGAGACTTTTCTCTCTGTGTTTTGCTGTTCCTCCTGACTCTCAAACTTGTGCTGAAAACAAGCTATGGAAAAATGATTTTTATAACATGGCTGCAGATTTCTTTTTTTTTATTAGGTATTTACATTTACTAGAACTTGGTGTTTGAACTAAGCTTGAAGGTATACCAAAAGCCAAATCCTTAAATCTGTTCAGTTGGTATAATATTCGATATATCAACTGTGAGCTGGGAGGAAGTTTGGGTTATGAGGATACTCACATTATTGCATATTTGAATGTAAAATTAAACATTCTGTTTACTGAACACAGTTTGTGATGCATATATCTGTGAAAATGGTTTTGATTTACATCGTGCTGTGGAAGTGCAAGAAGCTGTATCCTTAACTTATGAAAACTGCTGCATTTGGTCAACTACATCTGCTGTCTTCAGATTAGATTCATTTGGAACATTTAGATATATGTTCAGAGACCAAATGTTGACAGCTCTTTTTATATGCATACAGTTAAGTCCATAAGCCTTTGGACAGTGAAATATTTCTTTATAATTCTCTTGTGTACACCACCACAGGTAATTTTAAATTAAACTGTCAAAATGAGATTACAGTGCAGACTTCCAGCTTTATCTCAAGGAGTTTGACAAAAGAACTGCATTACTGTTTAGGAATTACAACCATTTTTTTACATAGTCCCCCATTTGCATAGGTTCAAAAGTAATGGGACAGCCAACTAACATACAGTTTCATGGCCAGGTGAGGTCTGTTCCCTTGTTATTCTGTGACAATTTAGACAGCTAAAAGATCTGGAGTTGATTCCAAGTGTTGAACTTGCATTTGGTAGCTGTTCACTGGAATTCTGTAGTGTAGTGGTTTAAATATTAACCTTGCACATGAAAGATTCCTGATTTCAGTCCAGATAGAGCCCTTCTCACAATGGGAGGGTTGCATCAGGAAGGGCATTCATTATAAAATCTCTGCCAAATTGCTTATGCTGATTTATCCATTGTAGTGACTCCATATAATAATCTTCTTAAAAAGAAAGCGCATACTGGCCAGCTTAGTAACAACAAAGCACCCGGAAGACCAAGAAAGACAACTAAAGTTGATGATCATAGAATTCTTTACTTAATTAAGGAAAACAACTTCACAACATCTAGCTGAGTCGAGAACACTTTCAAGGAGTTAGGTCTACGATAAAGATACACCTTCATGAGTGTAAATACAAGATGTAAACCACTGGTTATACCCAATAACAGGAAGACCAGATTAGAGTTTTCCAGAAACCATCTAAAAGAGCCTGCCCAGTTCTGAAAAAGAGTCTTTGACAGATGGAACCAAGATCAACTTGTAGCCAAATGATGGGGAGAGAAAAATATGGAGAAGGAAATGAACAGCTCATGATCTGGAGCATACCACATCATCTGTCAAACATGGTAATGGGTTCTTGAGTTCAAGCAGTTGTGGAATGCAAAGGATTTTCATCCAAATATTAAAAACAATCCTTATATTTAAAATTTTGTTTGTCCCATTTCTTTTGAACCTCTGAAAATAGGGGACTACTTACAAAAAAAGTAATTCCCAAAGAGTTAATGTAATTCTTTTGTCTAACCTCTTTAGTTAAACCTGAAAGTATGCACTTTAACCACATTTTGACTGTTTGTTTTAAAATCCACTGTGGTGGTGTACAGAGGCAAAATTACAAAGAAATGTATCATTATCCTAAAGCTTATAGACCTGACCTTACAAATCCAGTTAACTTCCTCTCAGTATTCAGACTGCACTTTCAAACTGGTTTCCCATTTTTAGTCGCGTGTCATCAGATGTGCATAATTAATTACATGAGTTGGCTGGAAGGCACAAAAGCTTTTGATGCTTGGATGTTTAATTTTTCATGTAGAGGCTTTTATACATTCGTTCAGTCAAAGATGCCTAACCAGAGAGATGCATTTATACATACAAAGAGAAAATATTTTTTTATTTGGTATCAGCAATGCCTGTTCTTTAAAATTAGAAGCCTAAAGTCCAGCCTATTGGAGACGATAGGCTGGACTTTACCTTCATACTGGAGTTACCCTTTCAGGTGCTTATAGTTACCTGCAGCAATAGAAGAACAACAGAAACATCTTTACAAAAACTCACTGAAACATCAATAAGCACACACAGAGCACCCAGACTGAGTCAGGCATGATGG
>VUQH01050526.1:1670-23892 GCA_015106775.1 Etroplus canarensis | reverse complement strand
TCCTCAGTTTCACTGTTCATATATATATATATATATATATATATATATATATATATATATATATATATATGTATATATATATGTATATATAAATATATAATCATAGTTTTAAAAAATTAACATTTATTTTTTAAAAACTGAGGCTAGCTCTAAATAATACAGATGGTCTAAACAGTAAAATTTATTTATTATTCTATTTATTTTGTGGATAAGTTCTGACTTAACAGACTCATTTAAGAAATAAAATAAAATAAAATTTAAAAAACCAAGCAGCACTTTGTTATGGAGGACCAAACAAAAGAAGGGACATAAAGTAAGAAAAAAAAATGAAATCAAATTTGAAAAAGTAAAGTTGCAGATAAAGTAGGTTTGTCCTTAGGATGGTGCTGAGGAAGTGTCATGGGATCATCTAAAGGGTTCATCCTCGGAAGAGTCAGAATGTGATCAACATTTTTCATGACATTAATTTTTTTATTGTGTGTGTGTGTTTGTGTGTCCGCACGCGCTTGGGTATTTCTTGAGAATTGGCACTAGAGGAGTAGAGGAAAGGAGATGGGTCACTGAAACGATTAGGTTTTACCATTGAGGAGTCTGAATATGAACAGCTGGTTTTGTGGAAATTTAATGTGGAATCACAGAATTTCACATTAATTTTAAAGTGTATTTTCACCTCATTTTAATTTTCTTCAGCAGGAGTTTCTTCATAGGTGTGGCTTTGTATTATTTCTTTTTCCATTTTTGATTTTTTAGTTGAATTCTACATTTATGTGACCATTTGATTTGCTCATGCACTCGTTTATTCATTTACAAATAGCTCAGGTTTGGTCCTCCATACTTGGTGGCTGCTCTTTACAGGCTGGACGTCGCAACATCATCACTGACATTTTCACTTTATCTGCAGTGAAACATGATACCGTTTAAGCCCTTATCAGCGGGACTCATGCACAAATCCAATTTTAGTGCTTTGTTAGCGAGCTCTTCTTTGACTTTCTTTTGTTTTCGCGCCGATTGTCACCTCTAGACTCAGAGCGAGCTTGTCTGCCGCCAACCATCGAGGACTGCCATTCTCTTTTCTACGCCAATTCTTTCCCCCCACTTCCACATAACTACTGATGCCTTTGCCCCCAACCTATCGCTTTAAAAGTACACAGTATGTCAAGTTTGACTCACCTGAGGAGACACAGAAAAGAGCGAGGGTGCCATTGGGACAACACAAGAAGAAATAAAGTGATGTTTCGGGGTAAGCACAGTTTAGGAATAGTCCTTTACTCTGTTCTCTCACTGAATTTCTGTTCTTCCTCTTCCTTTCTTTCTGTTCAGACATATTTCCTATCTTTTTTCCCTCCGTCGTGTGTCTGTGTTTTGTGTGCTTGATGACTCCATCTCTCTTTTGTGTTCCCTGTTTCTTTTTGTATCTCCAATGGTAATTTTTCATTCAGAAATCAAAAGCTCAAACTGTCCAGGCTCAGACTGTGGTAGACTAGTGAGATACAGTATGTGCAGTGCTCGTGCTGATGCCTTTGTGTCCTTTTAAAGTGCTTCTTTGTCGGGAAAAGTATCCTCATCACCATTTTCCCAGCTAGAGGGATGCTAATGTGATCCACAAAGCTAATAATTATATTGGCTCAACTGTCCTGTTAAGCTTTTTATAGCTTCTAAATAGTTTCTGATAGCTGTAACTCTAGACAGAGTGCCAGTTTTACACCAATACTCTGTCAGCTTCTCACCCCAAGCTCCTCCCCTCACAGCATTTAACCTATGAGCTGAAGGCTTTTGACAGGAGCGAGCACCAATCAGCTCTCTTCTGTCTAACGTCTGTTCATGGTGGGGAAGGAGACAAGGGCAGGAAGTCAAACCAGAGTGTTGGGTTGTAGCTTTAGGGAAATCAGTTATTTTTTAAATAAAGAATAACTTTACTTTTTATTTAACCTTGCCTCCCTCCCTCTTTCTGATTGGTCTGTTTGCAGTTGGAGGAGGAAAAGCACCAATCACGGCCCAATCAACTGAGGAGGCTGGCCTCCTACGTCTTCTCCTCCACCACCCTGGAGACGGAGCAGTATCCCCACGCAGGGAGCAGCTTCATCCAGAGGAGCCGCTCGGCTGAGAGCAGCCCCGCCCATGCCACCTCCTCTACCACACCGGCCCGGAGACGGAACGCCGGCACTCTGCCGACACCTGGCAGCCCGCGAAGCAGACGCTCAGCTCTGAACATGCCAAGGGCACAGCTGCAGCAAATGATAGCTAAGCTCCTGAGCAAGAATAACAGCTGAGAGGACTGAGAGATGGACTCTAACACATATGTGTGAAGTAGACAGATACACGACACACATGTACACACATGCTGTATGCAGGGTTGGTCACACCACTTTTGGAGCCCCAGGGCAGTTTGGCCCCCTCTTCCTCCCACTCCACTCTAGTGTTCCACCATTTGTGTTTCATAATGTAAATCACCTACTGTGTAACCATAAATTAGTACTGATTATTTTATTAACACTTAATCCATAAATTGAGTACTGATTGGTTCGAAAGGACCTTAAATGGTAAAATCATGTGTCATGAGTCATTGTCTTTAATTTCAAAGTGTCACTGGTGAGCTGGGAGGACATTCTAAGATTTGGTGGCGTCATGTCAAAAACAAGGGCCAACCTATTAATACCAAAATGAAAAAGTAGCAAAAATTTAAAAAAAAACATTTGCCTTTATATTAGGCATATTTAATATTTTTTGGCCAGCTCTGCATATACAAATTTCCATATGAATGTACACACAAATGAAACAGACATAGTAAATGTGGCACACTAAAAGCCAGACATGTTAATTAATCACAACAAGCCATATTACTGCTGAGCTGGTAAACACATACTTTCGCACACATACATTCACACTCACGTAGCTCTAACAACTTCAAGAAGAGGATCAGGAGAAGAGAAGAAAAGTGCTGAAGACGGGAAATATTTTCCATGCAATAAACTAACAAGCCTCTCTGCAAACCTGATGTTGCACATGCCACAGACCTGGCAACCTGGCAGACTGGTGGGAAAAATGTGAAACTGAATACTTCCTTCTGTGAAGAAGAGGAGGGTGAAACAGAGTGGGGCTGCTAACAGACTGTTAAGCTTTACAGTATTTGTGCATTTATTTCTTTCAATTCTTTTCCGCTAAAACAAAGGCGCGGTCGAATGCAGGTCGTCCAAGCGAGTTTTTGCGCCGAGACTTGGGAGCCGGATCGCCCTGTCCGCCGAGCAATACGCAACCGCTGCGCCACAACACGACCTCACCCGCACGGAACCAGTGATAGAAACATCTCGCTCCGATTAAGCTTCATTAAATGTTGTGTATGAAGAGAGGAGTGTGTGTGGAGAAAGTCTTTCTGAAGGTGTGAGAGGTGATTCAGCTCTAATCTCTAATTACACCTTTTAGAAAAAAAAAACTGTTACTGTGTGGGCCTAGAAGCACAGTGGCCCTAAATTGCACATCTTTCACACAAAAGTAAAACCCAGAAACAAAAGTGAACACACGCGCTGGCATTTCATAAACAAAAGATATAAATTTTAAAAACAAAAACATTTCACAGAGTGAATTCACACGCCTAAAATGTATAAAATCACACCATTTTTACATGACTTATCCACAAATCATCTTATAAATTCAAAAACACATTCAGTAGACATAAAAAAATAGCCAAAAAAAGAAGACAACATTCCACCCAAGAACTCAAAACCATTTGTTATTGCAAAACAAACAAAAATAATGAAAAAAGCCAAAAAAATGTTTCTTTTTCTGGATAGAGCAATTGTTAATTTCTCATTTCTATCCCAGAAAGGTTATTTAGTTATTTAGATAAATGATTTTATGAAGCATTTTCTTTGCTGTTAAGAGCCACCGTATGACAGGAAAATGTATGGGGATGGTGTTAGCCCCCAGGTAGTATGGAACAAAGCTGAAGCCTGTTTTTGTGCTCCTTTTTTCCTTTCGAGTTTTAGTGACTGCTAGGGGACCGCAAATGGAGCTCTGAAAGGGAAGATTTAGAATTATTGGCTCTTGTTGGAACAGAGTCGTATAGTTAGATGTCAGTTTGTGATGTGTCTGCTGAAGCTCTTATTTGAGCGCTTCTTATTCCTAAGAAATATTTTAGGGCTGTTGAGGATTAGAGCTTTCTTTGGTTTCTCATCTTCTTGAGATGACTGGGATCAGCACAAGTACACAAATGCAGATGATCTGAGCTACAGAAAATGTAGAATTTATGAAAGCCTAGCCAGACATCCCAATAGCTCACAATAACAAAGGAAAGCTGAGCTCTTTAGTTTGGGGTTCACTGCTAAATCAAAATAATCATGCTGACGAGTTATGTAAAACTCATGGAGAACTCCTCAGCCTCTCGAGGCAGTCAAGTGTTGTACATCAAAATCCATGCTTTTTCAATGCTTTTTTCTGTCAGGCACATCTTGACGCTTGGGTTGCTCTGGATGGGCTGGGCATTGCCATTTGTATTTGTGTGCTTGTGCAGAGTGGGTTTTGGGCCTTAGACAACATGGCAGTGTCAGTCAGTAAACCAACACTTCAGTCCATGCTGAAATTTGCTATATGGACAAAAGTACTGAGCCACTTACACATTACACCTACAAGAACTTTCACGACATCCCATTCTAAATCCATCCATTCTTCTTCTGCTTATCCAGTTGACGGTCATGCAGGAGGGCTGTAGCCTATCCCAGCTGCCATAGAGTGAGAGGCAGGATACATCATGGACAGGTAGCCAGTCTATTGCAGGGCCAACACAGCTTCCCTGCAGCTGCTCAGCAATGGAAACCCATGTCATGAAGCTCCCAGCACACAGTTTTTGTGCTGATGTTAATGCCAGAGGAGGTTTGGAACTCTGTAGTTATTAAGTCACTAGAGCATTGGCAACTATATGCACTATGCACTGTAGCACTCAGTGACTCCGCACTTTACATGGTTGTTGTGGTTCCTAAATGCTTCCACTTTGTAACAGTACTGCTTACAGTAAATGGTGGCGTATTTAGGAATAAAGAAATTTCACAAACTGACTTGTAATGGTGGCATCCTGTTACGGCACCGTAATAAAACTCAGCAAGTTTTTTAGAGGAACATAATATTTCTATGATTGAGAGGCCCAACACTTTTGTCCATATAGTATATGTCAGCATCTTCTGGTCTGTCATGAAGGCTCAAGGTCTCCAGAGGGTGAGCCATAATGACTGCAGTCCACAAGCACAAGGTTAACATTTGCTGTTAGAACTGAGTACCGGATGGATTAACACCTGATTGAATGAACTGAGTGAATTGATTATGTATCCCTAATAACTTGGGTTGTTCAATACTATGGTTTATGACCAAATACCTGTAGAACTAAGAACATTTCCATGACCTGCAGCTGTTTGATGCAAGTCAGCTAACACGATAAGCTAAGATGGCAAATATGGAAGACATTCCACAAATAGCCAACAGGTCAACCTCACAGTAAATCAAAGCTATAGAAAGCTGATAAAGAGATTTAATATCTATTCAGCTAACCTGCATCAGTCTACACTTGTGTTGGAGTTAAATCCAGGTCTTCCAGAAGATGCCGTTGATGATGTTTCATTTATTGTTAGTTGAAAATACAATCAAAAAGATGTATTTCTGTTTGCATTTAGTGGGTGGAAACACTGCTGCTGAAGTTTTGTTTTACTTCAATGTTGGTCAGATGTGAGGTTAAGGCTCTCCTGTTTTTAAAAGCCATCTGTCTTTGAGCCTTAAGAGAAGTAGTTTTCTCTGCTTCATAAATCACAGTGAGTGCTCAGTTGTCAAATGGAATCTGTTTTGCAGTGGACGTTGGCGAGGTTTTCCTGTCTCACATCTTATGTGCAGAACACCATTATAATTCCATCGTGCTTCCTTTTCCAAAACTGTTTTCAGATCGCTGATTTGTACTGTCGCACTTTGTCACTGAGAAGGCCACAGAGGGGATCAGGCTGAGCCGAGCCGAGGGTCTCACTATTTAGATGCAAAACACTGATGCAATAAGTGAAATGTAGGATTCATAGCAAAAACAAAACACTTTTAATTGATAATCTGGTGTTTTTTAACATAAAAAACATCAGGTTTTAGATCAGTGTCTTTTTCAAATATCTGTTGGTTTCAGTTCCAATGAGAACCTACTTGATGTATCCTTGAGCTTATTTGTTGCTACAGAGAAGAGTTATGAACACCAATGGCATGAAACTTGATGATAGAAAAACTGAAACCAGTGGCAGCGTCACAGAAAGGAATCAGTCGAATGGAAGATTTCCTTAACATGAGCAAAAATGAGGTGTGAGGGTTGCAATTCACCAAAAACCCCAGTACGATCACATAATAGATTAAGTAGAGTAGAGTAAGTAATTTATCATTTAAAAATACAAAGGGCAACTTTGTTCTCTTCACAAATATTGAAAAAGAATACCATGATAGTCAAGCAAAGAGTAAGGACATGCATTATAAATGTAGCCAGATTGTGTTTCATTGTTGTTTTGATGTGTGGAAAACATGTTGGAGAGTACTGTCTTATCTAAAACAAAGAAATTGTATTGTAGGGGTAACTTGGCATTGGGCTGCCAGGGCCTCTGTGGCTGACTATCACCCAGTTCACCTCTAAGTTTGAGGTCAGGGTTCTCAGCTGGAAAAGGATGGAGTGCCCACTCTCGGACGGGAGCAAGTTGCTGCCTCAAGTGGAGCAGTTCAAATATCTTGGGGTCTTGTTCACAACTGAGGGGGGAGCGGAGCGGGAGACTGGCAAATAGATTTGCGCAGTGTCTGTCGTGGTGAAGAGAGGGCTGAGCATGAAAGCAAAGCTGCTGATTTACTGGTCGATCTACGTTCCTATCCTCATCTATGGTCACGAGCTCTGGGTAGTAACCGAAAGAATGAGATCGCAGATGCAGGCGGTGGAAATTAGTTTCCTCTGAAGGGTGCTGGAGAAGATGGGCGAGGAGAGGGAGTTTTGGGCAGCCCATATAAATCCTTTAATTTCTCTGATAGTTAAAATGTTCAACAAGCCACCTAAGCAGTAGTTGAGGTTAAGGGCTTGAAAAAAACTGTAAACTCTGTAAACCGATAAAACACATCTGAATTATAAAATGCAGACTCTGTAAGCAATTGACATGATCTTGGAGAGAGATTATTTGTGATTTCTTTTTGTTGTCTGTAGTTTGAGTAGCATTCAGTCTCAACCAGTCACATTTGAGTGAGCTTTGCTTGCATGCAGGCAACCAGTGTGTAATGATAGTAACAAAGGTAGAAGGAATTACCTTGAACCATCAGCTTTTGTCTAACAATAATTTAGCTGCTTTCCCATCACATACAATAGGAGGTTTAGGTCCTGATATGAGTTATCCAGATTTGGGATGTGCGTTGACTAGTTGCTCTTCTTGTTAGTCAGCACCAGAAATACTAATTGCTTAAACAGGTTCTTATTTTATTATCGTACCATGACAGCTTCCTGTTGGTCAAAGGTATTATGATGTTAACGGTCACTAACCAGGGCTGCTGGGAAAGGAAGGTGTAAACAAGTGAGTTGGAAAGTAAACAGACGTCATGCTACCTGGTTCTGCAGTATTTAAACATAGAAAATGAGTGATTGATTCTCGGTTGCATTAGATATGTGGATGCAAACATTGCAAGGTGCTAGCACTGCTGACATTAGCCATACTTAGAAAACTGATCTGAGATTGCATATTCGCAATGCTGTATATGGTGCAGTGTTGCACATTTTAGCGACATTTAGCACAATTTGATTAACAAGTAATGTGATTAATGGTTTCACGCACAATTTTTCCATTAGATTGGGCTTGGCTTTGATTACTTTTTTGTTTAGAGTTTTTTTACTTTCAGACTAGTCGACTGGTCTGCGGATGCTGTACTGGTCTGTTGTGGGAAGAGAGAGCTGGATGTAAAAGCCCAGCTGTCGATTCACCCACAAAATCTACATTCTAACTCTCAGCTATGGTCACAAGCTCTGGAAAGGATAAGGTCACAGATACAAGCAGCCGAAATAGGTTTCCTCTGAAGGGTGGCCGGGCTCTCCCTTAGAGACAGGGTGTAAAGCTCGATTTTTTTGAGAGGGGTTCAGAACGGAGTCGCTACTCCTCCACATCAAAAGGAGCCAGTTAAGGTGGTTTGGACCAGGATGCCTCCCAGGCGCCTCCTACGTGAGGTGTTTTGGGCATGTCCCACCAGAAGGGACAGACCTAGGATACATTGGAAAGATTATATTTCTCGATTGGCTTGGGAACACCTTGGTGTCCCCCCTGGAAGAGCTGGAGGCGGTGGCTGGTGAGAGGGAGGTCTGGATGGATGGATGGACTAGTCGACTAGTCTGATATTTTTTTCTTCTTGTTTAAACAGGTAGTAAATTAGTCACCAGGAACATCCATAATCCAGATATCTCCATCCTTCACTGGAGACCCTGAAACAATGGTCTTGACTAAATCATAAAACTATATCTGAGTGGTTACCACACCGGGCTCTCTCTTGTGTTGTTTCAAATAGATCAAACAAATGTACAAATGATTTTTTTTTTTCATTCACTTTGAATTAGGCTTTTTATTCTCAGTAAAATCAGTTCTTGTTCACTCCAGAGAGAGTGTATATATATATATATTTGCCATCATGTTACTCTTAAGACCAGTGAGCAGTTATAATTGAGTTGTTTACTATGTGATTTCTGTCAACATCATACCAAAGCAGTGATCTGTGGCATGCTGCTGTTAATTTAGTATGAACTTTGTTTGGTTATTTCGTCTCTTGAATGAAAATCCAAAATCTGACAACATGACACTAGATAGGATGGCCATTTTGTGCAATGAAAGCCAAACTGTTGCTTTCTCAGTTTGTTAAAGGGCTACATTAACTAAATATGCACCACTTGCTTTTTTAATTTAGCTTGTATTTGAGGCATTTCTCTGTGCTGAGGCTAATTCAGCTCCAGTCTGATGGGAAGACTGAGTTCGTTTTCATGCTGCTTCACGCTGAGTTCAGGACGCCCTGCCCATTTTATATTAACATAGCATTACAATACAACCACTTTGAGAATGTATGAAGTGGATTAGCTGCTAACTTTGAACTTTGTTTTGCACGCCGGCAAAATTATTTACCTACCGTACAAGATTGTCACTGATACATGTTTGTGTTTCGTCCTGTGTCACCATAAAAGCAGTGCCACATTCAGTTACAAACAGGCAGTAGAAAGATGTCAGTGTGCTTATTCTGCTGATGACACTCTGAGTCTAAAAGAGTGATCCGCAGCATTGTTGACAGTATGTTGTACCAAAAGACTGTTTACCAACTGTCGCCATTCTTTGCATGAGATCTACTGTTTGTACGACATGCACCTCTGACTGTAAAATGACTAAAACAGCACTGTACTGTAATTACAACAAAAACACGGTGTATTCACCTCTGACTGAAACAAGTCTGTGATTCTTTTTCCTTATTTTGTAAATATTTCACAACTAGAGGAGATACTCACGGATCAGAGCTGTTGAGCTCCTAGCTGACTTAACATGACAAGGAGTGGCAGGAGCCTTCTTAGTTTTGATAGCTACAGGATGTCTAATATTATGTTGCCTCTTTTATACACAGTGTTTATGTGAACATTTACATCAAGTGTTTTAGTAAAAAAAAGCCATGCTACAAGCATAGACTTCCGTTAATATTTCATGAGAGTCAGGTTATTCTTGGAGCCAGCAGTTCTGGATGGACAAATATGCATACATATATATTTTTGCTCTCATTTTTGCTGTTTTGGACATAATTTTGCAGATGGATAGGTTCACTGCAAAGATACTGTGTTGCAGCTAGAAAACCACTTTTATGTGACAAAAAATGTATTTAGTAAACCATTAAAAATGAATTTTGGTTTGCTAAACTGTTATTTATTTCTTGTAACTCTTACTGTTGCAGCAAAAAGAAAAGGATATATGTATATAAGACCTACAGATCTGCATTGTATGTTCATATGTTTTGGGACAATGATATAATTATTTGTACGTTTGCCTCTGTGCACCACCACAGTGGATTTTAAAACAAACAGTCCAAATATGATTGAAATACAGACTTTCAGCTTTAATTCAATGGGGTTGACAAAATAATTGAATTAACTGTTAGAAATTACAGCCATTTTTATACATGATCTCCCATTTTCAGGGGCTCATAAGTAATGGCACAGATTAACATAATTTTAAATCTAATGATTATTTTCAATACTTGGATGAAAATCCTTTGAAGCGATGACTGCCTGAACTCTGAAACCCATGAACATTACCAAGTATAGTGTTTTTACTCCCTTGAGATGCTCTGCCAGGCCTTTACTGCAGCTGCTTTCATTTGCCTTCAGGTATGTCTTCAGTAACTGAAAAACTGCTCTCTTGGGTTGAGATCGGGTGACTGACTTGGCCATTAATCCCTTAAGATCCAAGAAGTTTAAAGAATATCCCATTGTTTTGCCTTGAGAAACTCCTGGGTTGCTTTTCCACTTTGCTTTGGCTTATTATGAACTGTGAAGCATTGTCCAGTCAGTTTTGCAGCATTTGACTGAATCTGAGCCTGCCACTTCTATCAGCAGTCACATCATCAGTACAGACGACAGATGATGTGGTATGCTCCAGATCATGAGCTGTTCCCTTCCTTCCCCGAACTTTTCTCTTCCCATCATTCCGCTACAAGTTGATCTTGTTTTCATCTGTCCAAAGACTTTTCTTAGAGAATTGGGCCTGGCTTTTTGAGATGTTTTTTGGCAAAGTCTAATCTGAACAGCCTGTTCTGGAGTGTAACCAGTGGTTTGCACCTGGTTGTAAACACTTGCAAACTCTTGTAGTCTTTGACAGTGATACCTCCTCAAGCGTGTTCTTGACCTAGCTAGATGTTGTGAAGGGTTTTTTTAAATTAAGTATTCTGTGATCATCCACTTTAGTGGTCTTCCTTGGTCTTCAAGGTCTTTTTTTATGTTGCTGAGCTGGCCAGTGTATTCCTTCTTTTGAATAATGTTCCAAATTGTTGTTTTGGCCACTCCTTAAGATTTTGCTATCGCTCAGATGGGTCTGTTTTGGTTTTTCAGCCTAAAAATGGCCCACTTTACTTGTATCAACAGCTCTTTGGAATCAACCCCAGATCTTTTATCTGCTTAGTTTGTCACGGAATAATGAGGGAACAGACCTCACCTGGCTGTGAATCTGCTTGTCAATCAATTATCCCATTACTTTTGAGCCTCAGAAATTGGGGGCTAATGTATAAAAATATAATGCCTAAACAGTTAATGCAATTTTTTTGTCAAATCCCTTGAATTAAAGCTGAAAGTCTGCACTAAAATCACATTTTGACTGTTCGATTTAAAAAGTACTGTGGTGGTGTACAGAGGCAACATTTCAAAGCATGTGTCATTGTCCCAACACTTACAGACCAAACTGTAAAACAGGTTGCAGTCTTTTACATGTGTTGTACAATTTAAACTACATGTAAGGCTGGCTGTACATTGCAAACAATAGGTCGTAAAGACTTTTTAAAATGCTGCTCAACATGTTTCATTGACTTAAAGTCCAAAATAAAAACAAATAAATGTATTGCCAGCCGGCCAAATGTAGCACCCCCTTGTGTTTGCTAATAGGCCTTTTTGGTAGTAGGAGCAAATAAAATGTAAGCTTGTTTAGAGTGCTATTTTACTCAAACTGCTGCTACTCATGTTGCTTAAGATGCAAAATATTTATGTTCACTTAGTTTGCTTTTAGCTATCCAACAATTATTAAATATACAATAGTAACTTGTAATTTGTAACCTGTAATTTTTTGGAAATCCTAGAAATACCTGGTATGTAGAAGAGCAATATGTAGATGTGTGATGGGTATTACTCAGAGGTCATATAAAAAACATTGGTGATGTTTCTAAGCCCCTAAAATGCCACATTTTAGATGTTTTTATTCACTAAAAATAAATTAAATGCCATAGAAAAAATGTAGGTCATGATTCAGACACTCGAGACAAAAAGTGTGACATACTTTCTGTTACATGTTTATTACTTTCCTGTTGATCTTTGTATAGAAAATGTTTCTATAGCAAGAACATAGAGAGGCATGCACACTTGTTTTTGCCACATTCTCTCATTTGCAGTTATTTGAGTGTGGACTTTATTAATCACATGAGATCATCCATTGATTCATTCATTCTAAAGGGAACATTCAGGTATTTTAAGAAATACTTTAAATTATCTTCTTTTTTTTGCCTGGAGAGGATTGATATTAATGTCAAGTCTGTGCTTCAGTACAGAGATATATATTAAAGTTAATTAGGTGAGCTTAGCACAAAGACTGGAAGGAGGGGGAAATTGTTCCCAAATGTATCCTTTAAGCTTGAGCTTAATTTATACCTCTGTGGTGAGTCTCTGTAGAACTTAAGGTGTAGCCTACACAAGTGGTCGATGCCGTCCTCTGCATTCATACCTATGCATTGCGTTTGTTGACCCAATGTGTAGTTACATTTCTAGAGAGGTACACATCAGGTTATGCCATAGGCTATAGTGTATGGTTTCAGAACAGTCTGTCACTACGATTTACCTACCGCGTCAAATCAGTGCAGATGCATAAGTCCACTGTCATTCAAACTATAAAGATTGTCAGGAGTTTTAGTTAACAGCAGAGTTGGGGCAAAGGTCATACTAAATATCTATGGAGTTGTGCCAGTGCCATAAAAGAAATATATCTACAAATGAATATTAAAATAAATGTGGAAACACAGGGCAATATACAGAGTAAAACAAAAATGTACACATTTATTTCAATTTATTTTCAGTGTATTTGTTTAATTAATTTTGTGTATTTTTATATGTTTCTTAAGATATTTTTTTTACTTATTTTTGAACATAAATTACTTTTTAATTAAATGTATTTTGACCAAGTATAAGTTCAGGACTTAGAAGAATTGCAGTTCAACAGAATGTCATCAAATAGCTACAATACCCGATTCTTTAACTTCCATGCTTTGCGCTAAGCTAGGTTACATTGGACACACTTGTCCTTGGAGTCTGGTGTTAACCAAAAGATAAAAGAATTTCATAATGTGCCTGAATGTTCCTTTCAAGTTTTTGCAATAAAAGTAGATTTTTCTGTAGTTGAGGAAAAGAGGACTGACGAGCTCACAGTATTTGTTCAGTGTGATGATCCGTGAGTGTCTTTCACATGTATTATACATGTAATCATTTTTTTCTATCACTATATGACTGTACAGTACTGCTTGTATAATTTACAGGTAAAGCATGTATTTTAAACTTTTGTAAATCCAAATGATAACTCTGTACATATATACAGAAATGTATAAAGTAATTAGGTTTTCAGTTAATCTCTAATAGCATGATAATTAGCGGGGTTTAGTATGTATGTACAGGCTGTATGTTAAATCTTGAAGAAGGGAAACACTTGAAAATCACCTGAATATCAGACTGCGTGCTGTCTAAGGATAAACTCTGCAATGCATTTTTTGTGCCTTTTATATCAATGTATGTAATCTAGACAATCTTGAAAAGCTTGTGTACAACCAAAATTACATTAAAATGGATTTGGGGAAAAATATACCAGGTCCTGTAGTCTTTCTTTCTGAGAGAGAGGCTGTAACAGAAGTGCTGTCAAGCCATATTCTAACTTTATTCAAGGTGTCTAACATGATTAATATTAACATTGTGTACAAAAACTTGTCAGCTGTTTTGGGGCAAAACGTGGGGTACACCTTGGACAGGTCACCAGTCCGCCACAGGGCTAATGTGTGGTTTCTAATATCCAAGAGTACTACAGAGGCAATGTTTGCCTTGAGAGTGCTAATGGAGAAGTACAAAGAAGGAGTTGGACCATATCTTTGTGGATCTTGAGAAAGCATATTATAGGATGCAACGAGAAGTGGCAGAGAAGTACATAAGTAAGGATAAGTAAGTGAGGGTGGTGCAGGGCTTCTATAAGGACAGCAAAACAGTGGTGGTGAACAGGTTGATAGATGTGGTCTTGCAGGAGTCTATGGAATATAATTTTCTCAGAACGTAGACAGGAGTACTGGGAGTCTAGACGTACAGCAAAGAGAGACATGGCAAAGGTAAAGGAAAAGGCTTATATTGAGTTGTATGAGAGGCTGACACAAAGGAAAAGTATATAGAGACTGAGGTGGAACAGATGTGTAACAGATTGTGGTGATTAGGGATAGAGAAGAAGATGTACTTACAAGTTAAGAGAGTGTGTTGAGAAGATGAAAGGAGTACTTTGAGGAGCTGATGAATGAGAAAAAGAAAGGAGGAAAATGGAAGAAAGAGGGTGAATCAGGCAGTGCACAGTATTAGTAAGGAGGAAGTGAGGATGGCTATGTAGAGGATGAAAAGTGGAAAGTCAGGTGGTCTAGATGACATACCTGTGGAGGTATGGGTATGTCTTGGAGAGGGCGCAGTGGCCTTTTATACCAGATTGTTAAACACAATCTTGGGAAGTGGGAAGATGCCTGAAGAATGGAGAAGTGCTCTATTACTAAACTTTAAGACTAAGGGTGTGTGCAGAGCTGCAGTAATTACAGAGGAATCAAGTTGATAAGCCATACCATGAAGATATGGGAAAGGGTTGTCGAAGCTAGGTTAAGAAGAGAGACGAAAAGCAGTATGGCTTCATGCTGAGAGAGCACTACACATGCAGTGTTTGCTTTGAGTGTGTTGATGGAGAAGTATAGAAGGTCAGAAGGAGTCGCATTGTGTCTTTGTGGATCTTGAGAAATAGGGTGCCAAAAGAGGAACTGTGGTATTGTATGAGCAAATCAGGAGTGGCAGAGAAGTATGTGAGGGTGGTGCAGGACATGTATGAAGACAGTGAGACAGTGAGATGTGCAGTAGAAGTGACAGATGGGTTCAAGGTGAGAGTGGGATTATACCAGGGATCAGCTCTGAACCTCTTCTTGTTTGCAGTGGCGATGGACAGGTTGACAGATGAGGTCAGGCAGGAGTCTCCATGGACTATGATGTTTGCAGATGACATTGTGAAACGTAGTGAGAGCAAGGAGCAGATGGAAGTGAGCCTGGAGAGGTGGAGGTATGCACTGGAGAGAAGAGAAATGAAATCAGTAGAAACAAGATAGAATATACATGTATGAATGAAAGTGAGGCATGTAGAATGGTGTGTTGTAAATTTGACCATTTTGAGATCAGTTTACAGTCCAACCCAGCCGTGGGGTTGTGTCAGGAAGGGCATCCTGCCTAAAATCTTTGCCAAATCAAAAGATGCAAGGAGTAGAGGTAGTGAAGGTGGATGAGTTTAAACACCTGGGTCAGCTATCCAAAGCAATGGACAAAGCACAAGAGCAGTAAAGAAGAGAGTGCAGGCACAGTGGAGTGGGTGGAGATGAAAGTCAGGGGAGCTTTGTGACACAAGGATAGTAGCAAGAATGAAAGGGAAGGTTTACAAGATGGTAGTAAGACCTGCTATGATACATCATTTGGAGACAATGCTAAGGTTGAGATGGTTTGGACACGTGCAGAGGAGCGACAGCGGATACACTGGACAAAGGATGTTGAAGATGGAACTGTCAGTCGGAGGAAAAGTGGAAGACAACAGAGAAGGTTCATAGATGTAATGAAAGAGGACATGAAGAGGGTTGGTGTGACAGAAGATAATTTGAGGGATAGGGTGACATGGAGGCAGATGATTTTAGTGAGCAAGAGAAGAAGAAGCAGTGTTGTTTCTAAGATCCACCTATAATAGAACATTGGTAATCCCACTGCAGAATTCACTGAGGATTCATTCTGCACTGTCATTCTGCTAATCTTAGAGTTACTGTGATTCCTTAACTTGGTAACCCAGATTAATTTAGATTTCTTTTAAATTCTTCAAACCTCAACTGTTTAAGTTGAGTGGGAAACTAAAACATGAAGTGGGGACAAAACTGTGACAAAACCAGTGAATTTATTTTCTAGCAAAGAAATCAACAGTTAGTCCCCCAAAACCAGAATTATGAGTTATTCTTCCGTAACTTTTGAGATTATTATTAGTCATCTAATCATTTATTGTTTTTATATTTTTATTTTTGACATCTTATTTTTGTTTTTTGTTTGTCTCAGCTAGCAATTGGTTGAGATATCTGTTGGGTGACTGTACTCTTCCCGTGATATTTATGTTCAGAACTACATGCAGTTTTATTGTGATTTGACTCATTGGTAATACAAAGTGTTGTTGCTTTGTTTCCAGGCATTGTCGCCCACAGAGCAGAGTGCCTTGTCACCTTCATCTCCTGACTATCGGACAAAGGGCCAGAGTGACGAGAAGGAACATTTCCACATCCTTCCACAGCTGCAGGCAAAGAGAGCTGACTTCCTTACTGTCATGCTGACTGGTACTTTGCCTCCGCGCCGGAGTTTTGCCACGCCAGATGAAGAAATTCCAGAACCTCCAGGGCCAAAGGATGATGATGTTACAAAGAGTGAGTCCAACAGTGAGGCCAGTCAGAAAAGCACTGAACGTAGCCAAGATGCTGCACCTTCAACACTCATGGCCGAGGACCAGAGATGCCAGAGGGAGCATGCCTCAGCTGCTGACGCAGATCCAGATCTGGAAGACGCATCCAAAACCCTTGTCCTATTCTCTCCTGGAGACACTCGCAAGTCTCCCTCTTGTGGTGATCATGCTCTTGAGGGTGAGTTGGCTACACCTTTTGGTCTAAATTCTCGTAACGACCGCCTCCTAGTTGGGGAGGCGATGCAGCCTGAACTTTCAGAGACTGGCCGTTTGTCTCCGGCTCTCAGATCAGACCTGAGGCCTTCCACTCCTATCGCTCCTGCTTCACCTCCCTTCACCAAAGTTGAGCGCACTTTCATTCACATTGCAGAGACATCACACCTCAATGTCATGTCTTCCAATGGTCACTCTGCCAGGGAGAGTGACCGGGAAGTATTTGCCATCATGAAGGAATCAAGTGTAGATGTTGACACCCCTGAGCAGGAGGGAGCACCAGTAACAGAAGAGTCTCCAAAGGAGCCAGTGGAAGACCAAACTCTACCAGTTGACAAACACCCTAAAATTGAGAATGGTCCATCTACTGTGCTAGCCCAGTCTTTGGAGCCTGTTCCAGAAGCCATGTCACCAATTCATGAACATAGAGATCTGTCACAGGAACCTAAAAAACAACCATCACCCAGTGAAGAAGTTGCCAAACTTCAGACATCTGAATCAGAACTACTGGCTGCCCTTAAGCCCAGAATTCGAAGCCGAATTCCAGTGCTTATTTCTGAAGAGGACTCTGGCTCAGAGCAGTCCTCATCCCTCTCAGCACGGGTTCGGCTTCAGCAGCGAGCTAGACAGCTGGACTTGGCCCGCCTGCTGGTCCAGAAGCAACAGGGTCGCTGGATGAGGAGAAGGATGCTGTCTGGCACTTCATCTTCACTGTCATCAGGGGACGATGAACGTCGGCGGGCTTCTGAAACCCTGTCTACCACAGGTTCAGAAGAGGACACTCATACCTCAGATGAGTCCAAGAGGAGCTCTCGTCTTAAAACAACTGAAGAGCAAGGCTCCAAAGAGTGCAGGAGCAAGATCCCCAGGCCTGTCACCCCCATAAAGAGGCCTTCAGGGGGGCTTTCTATGGCCACTCCTGCTCCTCCCTCCTTGCCAGACTCTAGCACTACCAAAGGAGGATCATCCTTCATTAATGGGTATGATTCACTTTCCCCCTTTTGTTGGACATGGGATTTAAGCAGTTTGATTAAATATATTTATTTTATTAAGTAACACTTTTTATTGTACTGTTCTCTCCACAGGAATCAGAAAATTGGACTAAGCACTCTCAGCACCCAAAGAAAATCCAAGCCTATTTCTCCCAGGTCCTCCTCCTCATGTCCCCGTCCCTCTGCTGTCCCTGCCCCATCTGGCAGCCCTAGAATGCCCCTGCGAGTCCTGTTTGGAACCCGGCGCAGCCTTAGCTCAACCCACTGCAGGACTGACAGTCCCTCCCCTCAGAGAGTATGCCCATCCAGGCAGCCCCTCTCAGTACGAGCCCCGACTGTCCCCATGCTACCACCCAGGACTACAACAACCATGCGGCGCAGCGCCTCACAGGAAGCCACCACCCAGTCGTCCTCTGCTAGCACGCCCGCCAGGACCAGGCCCAAAACAGCCAGTGCAGCTAAGGGGAAACCAAACACCAGGGAGAAGTCAGTGCCCGCTAGATAATACAAAGATACTCATATCCAAGAATTTGTGAATAATCAGTCTTCGGACCAGCTACGCCTCAAAGGTTTTCACCTTATTCCATTCTAGACTGTGATGCTATAATGACCTCTTTCAATTCATTTACTATATACAGACATTTTTTTTTCAAGGACAGCTGATTGAACTGACTTCATGGGCTTCCAGTTATCTTATTGTCATACAGGAGCATTGCAGCCACGGTGCTATGGATACATGTGCTGCTCCTTGGTCAGTCTCGAATTAAACTGGTGTCTGAAGCTGAGAAATATGGCCTCCAACAAGTCTAGTTTCAGACACTTGCACCTAACACACTACTCCCAGCTTTCCACGGCTATACTACTCTTGTACTGACAATACCCTACTTGGTTCACATTGCATGGTAAAGTATATCACAAAAACATTGAATCTGTAGAGGAAAAATAAAATGTGCAAAAATCAGTACCCCCTGCCTATTGGCCAAAAAACGGATTAAATTGGACTTGTTTGAATGCCCTAACTATGTTAATGTGAAAAGAGATTCCTAACTATATCCTGTACTCATTATGACTGTGGCTAAAGAGAAGAGTTGGATGTGAACATAAAATAAATCGCTTGGCCGCTTGCCTACTCCTCATGGTGTGACAATGGGCATGCTTTAATCATTCTATTTCTTGGTGTTTTTATTTTGTTTATGCTCTGAATTGTACATAATAGAATCATTTCCCATAAAGACATCTTTATTTTTATCTTGCCAAGCAAAGTGTAAATTAAGTCTTAAACCCTTTTGTTCCAAATGTGTTGGCACAATGCCTGTTTTTTACGCATGAGAAAAACAGGGTTAGCTGTGAGAGAAAGTTAGACCTGCTTGAATTCTGCTGGTGGTAAAATGCTGTGCTGGTTGTTGGAGCCCATGTTGTATTGGTGTGGGATCTCTGGCACTGAGGTATGAAGTAAAGTTTTGGTCATGTGGAAAGGCGTCTTGTCATTCTTTTCTTACTATTTTCTCTAAACCCGACAACCAAAGCTAAACCCAATCCATCACAGGTGCGTTAAGAATTGACTCAGCAACAACTATGATACTGTATGACTGCTGTTTAAAAATCTTTTCAAGATGTCAGGTCATGATTTAAAAATTGTACTGAATTTAGTAGTGTTTGCATCTGCAGCTTTACCTAGCCAAGTGCTCAAAGTCCATCATCTTTCTTGGACTTCCTAGCATGAGGAAGCTTGTTTATATTATTTTTTCATATTATCTTTTCATCCAGTAGAACAAAACAAGCACAAAAATTCTAGATGAGTAAGAAACAAAAAAAAACCTATGAGCTTACTAGGATGGAATCATACCCACAACCTCTTATACCAGCATTAAGGTCCCCTCTTGGTGTTTGTGTAGCTCTTTAGCCTCGCAAAGTGAGGGCTCATGGGATTTAAACCAATGCAAAAGCTTTGAAGACACAAACTGCAAGGCTGCAGTCCTCCAAAAAGCCAACAGTGCATAACCTGAAGGTGATGTTGTGTATGGAAGAATGCTGATTGAAAAGTTGCCTTATACAGAAACGCAAAGACAAGGAGACTTGGTGGTGGAATGAGGAAGTACAAAAAGGTATCTAAAAGGAAAAGGTTGGAAAGAAGTGAGAGAGGGAGATAAAGGAAAAAAAGAGAAGTGGCCAAGGCAAAGGAAAAGTCTTATAGTGAGATGTATGAGAGGCTGGACACCAAGGAAGGAGAGAAGGACTTGCATCTATCAGCTAGATAGACAGACAGAGCTGGAAAGGATGTGCAACAGATTCGGGTGATGAAGGGTAGAGATGGAAATGTACTGAGTGAAGAGAATGTGTTGAGAAGATGGAAGGAGTACTTTGAAGAGCTGATGAATAAGGAACTTGAGAGAGAGATGAGGTCAGATGGAGGGAAGATAGTGTATCAGGAAGTGCAGAGTATTAGTAAGGAGGAAGTGAGGGCAGCAATGAAGAGGATGAAGAGTGGAAAGGCAGTTGGTCCAGATGACATACCTGTGGAGGTATGGAGATGTCTAGGAGAGAGGGCAGTGGACTTTTTAAGCAGACCGTTTAACATCATTTTAGAGAGCAAGAAGATGCCTGAGAAATGAAGGAAAAAGTGCACTGATACCGATCTTCAAAAATAAGGGTGATGTACGGAGCTGCAGTACTTACAGAGTAATCAAGCTGGTGAGAGTTTTTTAAGCTAGGTTAAGAAAAGAAGTGCGGATCAGCGAGCAGCAGTATGGCTTCATGCTGAGAGTACTGCAGATGCAATTTGCTTTTGAGAGTGCCGATGGAGTTAGACAAGATGCACTGTCTTTGTGGATCTAGAGTGGGTGGAGATGAGTGTCAGCGGTTCTTCTTAAAAGAAGGATAGCAGCAAGAATGAAAGGGAAGATCTACAGTACAAGATGGTAGTGAGACCTGATATGATACTTGGATTGGAGACTGCGGCACTGGCAAAGATTAGAAATAAGTACATCAGAGGGACAGCAAATCTCAGTAGATCAGCAGTTTCTGAAATACCTTGAACTTCAGCAGGTTGGCTTGACCGTGGTCTACATACATTAATGCACAGTTGTCGTCATGTGATTGGCTGATGAGATGTCTGTGTTAATGAGAATATGCACTAGTTTACCTATCAAAGCGGCCAATTAGTGTATCTCAAAAAAGCCTTTAAAGAGAAATTGTCACAATGAATATTAATTTATTTCTCAGCGTAAAATTTCTTTCTGACAAATTTTGTCCTTTTTAATTTTCATTTATTTTCTTAACTAGAGTAGCTTTCATAGTTTTTGTCCCATTTTTCTTGCCGTGTTTGTTTTTATGTTTTCATTCAAGTATTTACTATAAATTTATTTCAGAAAAAAATCTCTGGAAGGGTGCTGTTAAATAAGTTCAACAACAGCGTTTTATCTGTTGGGGTTAGAGCTTAAACTAAACCAAGCAATCGTCATCAAACTCTACGCATAAGTATTATAATGATCAAAATCCTTGTGATAAGTCAAAGTCAGCCATACCACAAAGTGAAAATACTCCATCACATTGAAAAGTGTAGAGTTTTGATTGAGTAAAAGTACGTGAATATTAGAATGAATGCCAGCCAGTGCTGCTGAGGGAGAAGCTGCGGGCGATGAATGTCGACACACCCACATCTCCTGGATTACTGACTACTTAACAACATTGTCACACAAGATGGTGAGTAGTTCATGAACTCCACAGGGGACTTTGCTGCCTCCCTTCCTTTTCACCCTGTACACCACTGACTTCCAACTCTGGGTCATGCCACTTACAGAAGTTTTCTGATGACTCTGCAGTGGTCGGGTGTCTGAAGAACGGACAGGAGGAGGAGTACAGAGCACTTGTGGACGATTTTCTGGAATGAGCTGATAAGATTCACCTGATGCTGAATGTGGCCAAAACTAGGGAGACGGTGATTGACTTATGGAGGAAGAGGATGTCTGTATGGCCCCTATACCTACTGGGAGAGGATGCTGATATGGTGGAGGACCTAAAGTACCTTGGAGTGCACATCGACGATGGACTGAACTGGAAGGTCAACACAGAGGCTGCATACAAGAAGAGGATGAGCAGAATCTATTTTCTGAGGAAGCTGAGATCCTCCAAAGTGTGCAAAAGAATGCTGGAACTCTATTGTGGTGAACTCTGCTTCGCTGTGGTCTCCTGGAAGAGCAGCTTCAGAGCCAGAGACACAAACAGACTGAATAAACTCAGTAAGAATGCTGGCTCTCACTGGACTCAAACTGGACACTTTTCAGTCTGTGGTTGAATCAGAATACTTTATTAATCCCGGCGGGGGGCACTGGATTTTGTTACACTCAGTTTTATATATATATATATGTATATATATATATATATATATATGTGTGTGTGTGTGTGTGTGTGTGTATGTATATGTGTATATATATATATATATATGTGTGTATGTATGTGTGTATATATATATGTGTGTGTGTGTATGTATATGTGTATGTGTATGTATATATATATATG
>VUQH01050525.1:7195-23732 GCA_015106775.1 Etroplus canarensis | reverse complement strand
CGGATCTGTCTTTTAAAACCATGACACCTTGTCCCTTACGCACAGAGACCTCTCCAGTTTCTCTGAATCTTTTGATGACCTGATATCAATTAACTTAATTACTTGCTAGATGTTCTCCCAGCTGAATCTTTTTGAACTTTCTTGCTTTTTCAGCCATTTGTTGCCCTGTGCCAATTTTTTTGGGACCTGTAGCAAGCATCAAATTTGAAATGAGCTTATTCAGTGGATGAAGGTATGGTCTGTTGTGAATAAAACATTGGGTCATGTGATTTCGCTCTTCTCTGTCCCCTCACCCCCAACTGGTTGAGGCAGATGGCTGCCCCTCCCTGAGCCTGGTTCTGCTGAAAGTTTCTTCTTGTTAAAAGGAAGTTCTTCCTTCCCATGGTCGCCTGGTGCTTGCTCATAGGGGCTCATCTGATTGTTGGGGTTTTCCACCTGACACTGCAGGATCTTCAAGTTCCTTGAAGTGACTTTTGTTTTGAATTGGGGCTATAAAAATAAAATTGAATTGAATTGGATGAGATGGAGGCAGATGATCTGCAGTGGTGACCCCTAAAGGGAGCAACCGAAAGAAGAAGGTATGGCTCTGAATACATTAGATGGAAGGGCCCAGATGAGACTGATTACACTGTATTAAGTAATGCATAGCAACAGAATGGTGATTGATCTGTTGCTGTGTTTAATATTAGCTAGTGGCATCCACTACTGAACTTTGATGACTATTTAGCTCTTATGGCATGAAATAGTGCATTAATAATTCGACACAGTGGAGATTCAGAGTGCTGCATACTGATCAAACACCAAAAAGTACTAAAGGTGAAGAAGAGGTGAGCATCCAAAAGAGAAGCCAGAGGTGAAGCAGTTCATCACAGTTTAAAAAGGGGTCATTAAGGCACAATAGAAGAAGAAGCTAATAAAGTACATTTGGCAAAGTTTCAAAACTGTCCTGGCAACATGCAATCTCACATGATAGTGTCATCAGCATCCAGACTTTCACTTTTTCCTTCTAGGTTTTACTCCTGCTGCATAAAATAAAATAAAAAAGTAACGCTGAAGGAGATTTCAAATTTCATTTGATTTTATTTTATTATTTTGTGAAAGACAGCCTAACACACCTGACTACAATCTTTAGGTAGCTCAGTGTCTGAAATTTTATATCAATTTTATGCTAAAATAATTTTGAATTGTTAATATTCAGTGAAAGATTTCTGGGCTGGGCCAAGTCCCTAACGTTTTAAGATCCTACAAACACCCCTACTTTTGTTCATATACTGTTATGTCAGTAATGATTTTCAACTTTCAAGATCCAGTGTGTGAGTTCCTGTAATTTATTTTTGATCAGTATATATTAAAATTCATAAAGAAGAGTAACAAGGGGCTAGATTTATGCATAAAGTCTTTATTTGTGTTGAAGGTTACAAAGTCAAGAGTTGTCATTTTAAATTCATAACTGCTGCACTCATTTTAATTTCAAATGCCAATATGTACTGTAATTCTTTATATGATTGTAAAGTATGTACATTACCTCTGAAAAATGCAGGAGGAAAAGTATCCAGGATCAACCAAAAAACAAACAAAACAAAAAAAAGACTACCTCTACGCGTTGCGTTGTTTAGCCACTAGATGACGCTCCAATTCACAATTTGGGTTAACTTGCTCATGACCAACAGAATGATTTTCTTGTTGAACTGAATTAGCTCCAGTCTCTGATTGCAAATCCTTTAGTAAATGAACAAGCATAATTATTGTTCTTGAAGAACATTTGTAGAAGACAAACAAGCTTGTAAAGATCAAACTTGTGGCTGCTTGGATTTGTGGACATCTCTCTCACCAGGCCGCTACAACACCATGTATGACTATATTGTTATAGTAATCAGCTAAAACCCAAGGAGGTTTTAGCCAGAGCCAGATTAATATGATTTTTCCCACAGTGTTATGCCTTCAGAAGTTTTTACTTTGTCTGGCCTCAATATTTTCATTTTTATAGTTAATAGTTAATGTCATGTGCTTTGTATCTATTGTGAGTTATCAGTTCCAAAACTTACATGGGCTTGGGTTTGGGTATATTCACATTGTAATATAAAAATCTGTGTTGTAAACTAGTATATGTGCCTTTGTTCTCCTCTTTTACCCTCTCTCTGCTGTGCCCTGCTTTCTCACTATCACTCTGGTTTAGTTTGTGATCAGTGAAGTTGACTTTCATCCTTGTGCTTCTGCATCATGTACAGGAACACAAAAACAAACCATCTGTTTGAGAGCTTGGAGAGCTTGGCTGTCTTAGTTGCCTCCACAAAAACTCATTGCTATGGGAGCCATGTCATGTGGGACAAAGCATGCTGCAAGCTGTCACCATAGTGATGTGCGAGACAGAAGTCCAGGGGGAGCACCTGGTACAGACCTCAGTGAGAGAACACAAGGGAAGTGGCAGACATAATTTTTAACCCATAAGAACCCATGGTGGCATGGATATAACAAACACTTCTTCACTTCTACAATCTTCCTTATAAAGCTTTATGCTTAACATTAACTTATGAAGTCCCAAGGAAAAATGGGGCCAGTTAAAAATGGATGACTGTCACAGCATAGTGACAACACCAGTACCCCAGATTGGATCCATGCTTTCTGACCCTATGTAGCTGACACAGGTATCCATGTAACACTAAGTTAATGATGTATTTTCCTTGGTTCTAGTTTCTTTCATAGTGTCTGAATCTGATACACTGAAATGGAAACATTCATTTCTGTGATGGAAATAAATGGGAAAGCGTTTGCCTACTTTGACTACCAAATGAAAGATTTTAATTTTTGGCAAAGAAGTTGCTTCTCTTCCTGTGTGACATACCGTCTCTTTTAATTTCAGAATCCAGAACAGAAAGCATTGAGAATTATTCATTTTCATCTACTTCTGCTTATCCAATTCAGAGTTGTGGGGGGCACTGGAGCCTATCCCAGCTGTCATAGGGTGATAAGTCGGGGTACACCCTGGACAACCTGTCCAGGGTGTACCCAACACAGAAAGACAACCATTCATGCACGCATTGACACCTATGGCCAGTTTAGAATAGTCAATTAACCTAACCTCTCTGCATGTCTTTGGATTGTGAGAGGAAGCCGGAGTACCCAGAGAGAACCCACACAAGCACGAGGAGAACACGCAATCTCTACAAAGAGGGGCCTAAGCTGGCCGGCTGCTGGATTTGAGCCCAGACCCTCTTGCTGTGTGGTGACAGTGCTAACCACTGCACACCACTGTGCTGCCTAAAGAGTTAATAATTAAAGCAATGACGCTCTTACTCTTTAAATTGTCCTGTTACACAATTGTTTTATTTTCTCAGCGATAACAAGAAAACATTTAGCTGCCAGAAGGCTTTTTTATTTTTTGTCCCCGATGTTAAAAGGTCGCCAGAAATATGGAATAAACCAGTATTTTCCCTGTATGTGGTGTTTTTTAACAGTCTATACTCAGTACTCGTAAAATGTAAATAACTGACTGCTGTCAGTCATGAAAACAGGCATTTAATTTATATTACAGGTCTGCTCTGCATTTATTGAGTTATCATGTCCAGTTTTCTCCTTCATCTCCACCTCAGGTATGTTTTTAGTTCTCTTTGTCTGCCAGCAAGCTTAATTTCATCAAACTTGGCAGAAAGTTGGAGCAGAAGCTATAGATGAACCTGTAAAATTTTGGTGCCAGTCCAGGTTGCAGTCTTTAAAATCACAGGAAAGAGCCTTGGCTTTGGCAGAAAAAACTGTTTTAGTGCTGTTGGTAGAAAGGAACCTATTATGTACAGCATTAAATCATGATTTATTACCTCCACTGACCAGCCTTGTATGAAACATTTGCATAGGTTGTCATCACAGAAACATTAAGAACCTTTAGACCAAACTGAAGCCCCCAGAAATTACAATCTACATTAACAAAGTGTGTCAAGCCACATCTTCTTCTTGCATTCAATGCAGAATGGCTTGTTTTGCCATTGTTTCCCAGCCCTGATACAAACATTTTCAACAGTAGGTGCATTTTTAGGGAATATAAAGTTAACAATAAATGTTAAATGCCTATTGTGCCAGTTAAAATTTTGTCGACAACACAATTTACATGAATCATATTTCTATGACGCAAAAGGCTCTAACTTCTGCTTCAATGACACTTCTGCTTTTACTGGTGCAAAACAATCCATGTCTATGTCCTATTTATAAAACTTTGCTCAAATTACATCCTTTTTTTTAGGTATTTAAGATATTTGGGAACTACTCAGGGAGTTTTGAAAGATCATTTATAGCAAGAAATGTTTTTGAATGTTTAAATAAAAGCTGGACACTTACTTGTACGTATGGAACTTTTCTGTGCATATGTGACTTTTTGTAGCTGCATCTCCATATTTAATCTTCTATTTTGCAGTTTTTTTAAAAGCAATCTGGGTCTGGGAAATTGAATCTGAATATATTATAAAGTCAGACAATTTGTTGCACAATCTTTCTCTAACATTCCTGACTTTACAACAGAGTCAGATTGTATTCATTGTTTATCTATTTATGGGATAAATTGCAATATCAAAACGCTAAACTTCCAATAAGTTGCTATTTTACTCTCTGACTTTAGTAATTCACAGGCTGTCTAAGAAACAAAACATTTGTTAACTCCTAAAGTGGCAAAAGTACATCTTCAGATAACAGAATTATCAACTTTGGAGAGGAAAAGAATATTTTCTCCTCAGACATATCTGTGTACAACAGCAAAATCATCCTGACGCTCATTGCTGTCAACATCTAGGATCACAGAGCTGATGGCTCCCATATGCATACCAACAGCAAAACAGTCACAGGAGCTCTCTGCAAAACACAAAGTCACAGCTCTTTACTAAGTAGAACATCTGATAAGGATGGTGACTTGGAGCATCTCCATGTGTACAGTTTTTGTGCACATTTTACTGTATGCATACAGCTGATAGTTTATCTGTTTCACACAACTTAATAGTCCGACTATCAATGAGGTTAAGAAAAATCAGTGATGACCTGTGTCAGTACTTCCTAGAGTTTCTTTCAGATACCAGTTGGACTTTGCTTTTTGATTATCATCTTGTTTGTTAGAAATCGACTACCTGTCAACTTCGCATGTTCTTTCTGTAAAGAGAAGTTGACATTCAAATAAGTAAGTAGTGACATTAGCCATATCAGAAAGAACAATTGCACTTCCTCTCGTTCCTCTATTTCTTTTGAGAACACTAATTGTTTTTCTATGTCCTTTTTCGCCCTGTCATGCTACTCTCACTTCTTTCATCTGAAGTAATCAACATCAGCTTCATACTGATAAAAGTAATATGGAGATGCTGATACATTATTAAAAATAATATTAAAAAGTGACCCATTCTGCATGTTTTCCAAAGAAGGAAGTACATTCATCTTTAAAAAAAACTTAACCTCGAGAATACATAATTTTAAAATATATTTTTAAGAAGTGAAAATCTCAACTTAGTTTAGAAATGTAGCTAGTTTGTGAATAGTATTCATTTTGGAGGAAGTCTTTTAACACAGAAATTGTGTGATTCATTTATGCTGTAGTAAAAAATTCCCATGAAATTTTGCTCAAATCATATACCAAGGGGTAAGCAATTTATAATGAAATACAAGAAACATGTTGAAGCCTTGATTTAGTATTAAGGGCTATGCGTAGATTTTCTCTGGAGGAAGCATTATGAGCATACTGTGTTTGCATGTGAGGGTGGTGTTAAGTTATCAGCTAACACAGTGCCCTAAGCTCTCTGAAACAACATAAGGCATTTAGGTGAGGAAGGTGAAACTGATGACTGTGTGGGTGCATTACAAATAAAACAGCAGAATTTCACTCCCATGAAACTGGATCACAGACATCCTGAATGGGCTGTTAGAATAATTATTCTATTTTATTGTCAGAAAATTGTATTAAAATGATGTAAAAGGCAACAACACCACAAACTGGCAAGGATCAGTTTAGTGACTTAAAGCCTAACAGACCTTTTTACTCCCAAAGTGTTACCAGTGATTGCGCCACTAGGGGCAAGTTCTGCATCTGTGACTTTTGAGAACCAGCCAGTGGACACAGCTCAGAGCCTAATCAGCACCCAAAGTAAGCAGACCCCAAATAAATTAGAACTTTAAGCCCTAATATAATTTAAACAGGTAAATTAAAGAAACTTCACGGCAGTAGCCTACATTGCCAGAAAGGAGAAATGAGCAAAAGCAGGCTGTAAACATGTTTATTTCTGCTCTTAGTTTGAGCATTTTAACATTCTTAGCTTCATTTTTCAGCTTGCCTAAGTATAAATAATCACTTATGGCATTTGTTGTCAGATAATTATGACAAACTTGAAATTTTTGAAACAGTGATGTGATTTTTATGCTTAATTTTAGTATAGCAAAAATGGCAGTTTGCTGAAACAGAGCAGCTTCTTCATCTAGAGTCAATAACATACCCTGGAATTCATTTAGTGCTTAGTTAAAAACATAAAGAAAAAATGTAAAAAATGTAAAAAGTGTAACTGTAATCACATTTGTATAGTGTATTCTATGTAATCTGTTATTTTTTCAGTCTGGACTTGATACTGTAACAAAGTTTGAATCTTTATTGTTTTGTGTTATCAGAAAAAAAGCCACATATTAGCAGATTTGCTGCAGATAATTTTCATTTGAATTGGTCAAATTCCAGTCATTGCCCCACCGTAATTATGGTCCTACACGCATGTAAGGTATACATGTGTTTGTGGCTTGTGGGTAAAACCTAGAGCTATTCGCTGATAAAGTACCTTTGGTTCCATTTTCCACAGATAAGGCTATAAAATGTGGCTTAGTTGTTTAGGATTCTCACATGACCTTCCAGCACTCCCTTACTCTGCAGTAACAAGAACTGTTAGTCAGCTCACCCTTATCATTTTTAGTACATACTAAACCTTACCTGACAGAGAAATGAATATCTGTCTATATCTACATCTCTATATAGATATCTATATATAGAAATATCTATATATAGATATATAATTTTATATAGGATTAACATGCAAAGACAAGATGTATTAGACTGATATTAGTCCAACAAGATGTTTCTGCGTTTTTCTTTGAATTCACCTCATGTTATCATCTGCAGCTCATCACATCCTGTTAACTGTTAATTTGAGAAATAAAGGGACAATCTCAAAGTTAGGATCAGTTTTAATTAATTTAAATAGGATCATTGTGCATGCAGCTTTTGTTAGAAATTGCTGTGAAGAGGTCACAGCTCACAGGTCTGTTGGTCTCATCTTCACTGCTAATTTTGCCCTTTTTATTTGTTCATTCAAATCTCCATATTGTAGCCAGTATGCATACGTTTATTTATCTTAAGACATATGTGTGGATGTGTAGGAACCTGCAACGTCTAAATATTACGAAGGCCTCTGGATAAACTGCTAGAGGGACCTAACTCAGCAGCCAGCTAAACAAAGAAATCCAACTGCTGCAGCCCAACCTGACTTTCAGCTTGACTGTTTGATTTGGACTGACCATTGTTTGCTTTGGTAGCACATGCTTTGTGATGCACCTTCTGTAGTTTTTTGTGCTTTAAAAAGGATCCAAATTTTTTTGTGAGCAAAGAAGACTTTTATTGAAATTTTTAAATACATTTTAATTGCCTATATTGCTATAAAACCACAAATGAAGCATATACATAACTTTGAACTTTGTTTAAATAAAAAAAATGGTAAACTTTGAAAACAAAATCTTATTTAAAAAGCTGTATATTAAGAAAAAAACAACACCAAACACATCCTGATTTGGGAAGCAAACAATATCTGCGGTTGTGAACACCTGAGGTATCACACACACTAAAGAAGTCCTTTGCCAAACATTGGCCTAAAATTAATTTGAAATAAAAAAATGTATTTTAACATATTTGGATGTTTGAACATGTTAAAGTATATTTCAAAAACATTAAAATACAGACATTCAGCATGAAATGTACACCTATGGACTCATGAAACAGCCATTTCTGTTTCCTCAAACAGTGAAACTGAGAAGGAAAAAAGTTGCTTCCTGGGGCATTATCATGGATCCATCTTTAGTTTCAGTCACAGCAGAAACTCTCCTAAGCAAATATTACATGCAAAACATACGTATGCACGCACACACACTTAACAATCACGCAAACAAATCCATGTAAAATGAGAGCTGACTCTTCCTGCGCGTTTTAACAGCAAGTTTCTGTGAAACACGACACCACACAGCTGACCAATAGCTAAAAATGGGCAACAAACACACATAATGCCAGAGAAGTGGTATTAAAGAAGTGATTAGTAGAAATATACTCAGTAGCATTAAGGTTAATAGTTTAAAAGAACAAGTTATGTTTGGCAAAGGTAAATAGGCTTTCATATTCACTATCTGAAAACTGGAGTAATTTTTAAAGAGAAAAAAGGATGTGCATAAACACATCAAGCAAAAGCAAAGTAGAAAGATCAGTATTTGTACGCACATCTTCATCTCGGAGTCTTTCAGTTGGGTTCACCTTGTGGTTTCAGAAAACAAACAACACATACACACACACACACACACACCAGTGCAAAACAAACATTTTTTTTATCCTACTTTCCAAATAAATTTTTCAGACAATTTCAGTGTTCAGACATAGTCTTTCCTGTCATATCCTCCACCTGCACTGGTGCTGCGTGGAGCAGAGTACGCCATCCTGGGCGGCTTGTACTTCTTCTCTTTAGGTGGGCAGCTGGTGCACAACATTGCCCCTCCAATCAAGAGTAATGCGGCCGCAGCCCAGCCTATGTAGAGCGATGCACCCAGCTCCCTCCTCTGAGCAGTGGGCACGATGGGGTTATAGAAATCTCTTACGATAACACTGGCACTCCAGGAAACAGGGATGAGGACCAAAAGGCCTCCAAGGATGAAGAAGATTCCAGAGATGATCATTACTTTGGCCTTGGATGGTTCATCTTCAATGCAATTGGTGCACTTGGCGCCGACAATGGAAATCATGACACCCAGTACCCCAAGTATAATAGCAATGATCATCATCGCTCTGGAGGCCTGCAGCTCCTGAGGCAAGGCCAGTAATGAATCATAGACCTTGCACTGCATCTGGCCTGTGCTTTGGGTGACACAGTCCATCCACAAACCCTCCCAGATTACTTGAGCAGTGATGATGTTGGCTCCGACGAAAGCACTCACCCTCCACATTGGCAGGGCACATGCTACTATTGCAATGAGAAATCCAATAACTCCAAGAGCAATGCCCACTATCTCCATACCCATCGACATTTTGGCTCTTTGTCTGATGACAGAACAAAATCTAAACAGCGAGTCCACAGATTGTTGAAAAAACAAAGTCCTTCAGGTCACAGTGAAGTCTGCTGCTGTGCTGTCAGGTGTTCGTTAAAGTGTGAGCACCTGAATGAGGGTGTAATGTCGCTATGGGATGCTACCTCAGTAACAAGATACCTTTATACCTCAGGAGAACAAGGAGGAGTTCATGTCAGCAGGAGGCTGTTTCACACACACACACAAAACACACAGCTGTGAACACACAATAGAGGCGGGGAGCTGGAGGCAGGGGAGGAGAAGAGTGATGTGATATAGGCAGGGTGTATTTGTGGTTTGTGGAGGTTGGGCGTAGGTAAAATGGCTCTCACTTAACTTCCAGGAAAAATCAACACTTCAGTAAAGCATTTCACCTGTTTTCTCCCAGAGACTTAGTCCAACATCATGCCTGTGATTAAAATCTGATGAGTCCCATGGGTGGGAGTGAAAAAGACTCCATGTACTGTCCGGTAGGTAAATGTAAATGTCAGATAAATGCCTTCCCGACGGCAATACTCTGAAGACACTTGCCTCCTGGTTCACAGGTTTAATGACATACAGAAAGGGTAGAATTTGAAAGAAAAGAAAAATAAGCAACACAATCAGTGTTCAGTTTCATGTGAACATAATAATGCTAACACATTCAAATGCTTTCTTATACAGAAGGTAAGTGACCTGCACAGTGTGTACCTCTGGTCCCTTCTTGTTGCTAACGTGGGTACAACACTTAGCAACACTACTTCAATGCATTGTGCAGTAAGGAGGTTTCTGTTGAAATTAAATATAATGTCGTACTATTGTGCAACATTTGGCTGCAACAGCCACAGTTATACATGCCAAGTGTCCTTCCATCAGTTTCCAGCTCAAACAGAAAGGAGGACTGCCTTGATCGAAGTACTGAAGTGTCATAACCCGGACAGATCTTCTTGGACCCCTGTGAAATGTGTGTGTGAAATGTAAAGTATTTACTTCGCGACGCCATGAATTCATTGTTCACATTTCTAGACTGTCAGGGGCATCTTTTCAGTATGGCTGTACCATAAATAATTCAAATACTTGTGTATAAAGGAGACAGATTATATTGGATATATTGGTGTATAATGAACTTTTTATGTTGGACATTAATAATAACCAAATTTATATGTACCAGATAATTTGGTTCAGGGTTGCTCAAATTCAGAAATGTTTGTTGTGTAGTACGTGGCTATATTAATTGATTAGATGAGGTTACGTCCTCCTCAACAGTTGCTGTGCATCTGATTGAAATGTTATTTGTCTACTGAATTACAGTGATATCTGTAGTTAACACAATAAAAACACACCTACACTTATAATAGTTCCATCTGCTTCTCACCCAGAAGCCATACCTTCTTACGAAATGTGTGACATACTGTCCACTTCTGCACATATCCCAAAACATGCATGCAGAAGGGCCCATTGGAGTTGTTTACGTGTTGCTAGCTGATGTTAGGTGTTTGTTGTCCTCCTGAGACCCAAGAAAATTTTATTTCATAATTAATAATTTTAAAATCAAGGGTTGGGGTTGTAAAATGAACATTGCAAAGACTAATTTGTCTTTACCTAATTTTACTCAAATTTTACAACATGTGCACTTCAGTGCACAACAGAACTTTATTGATTGCGAGTGTGTAACTAACACATTTCAAGAACTAACTATGAAAATCTTTGTTAGCAGGATATCAAAAGATATTGAACATATTTACATAAAAGCACAATAGAAAAGGAGGCCATGGGTCAACTTAGAACTCATTGACTTTTCAATAACTTTAGGAGCCTGGCCTAAGAACAACTGATTGTACTGGGCTTTCTACAGCATTTCACGAAAGTCCATTCACTTATGATATGTGAAGAAATCTATGTCTGAATCTCCCTCAATGATTCTGTTAAGAAGTTGCCCTGCCGCTGTCAGAGAGCTATCTGCTAAAAAAAAGGTGAAATAAACCTAAGTACAAAGTCCTGATGTGCACTAAAATAAACATTAATAAAATAGTAATTTGTCCTATGAACCTAAACAAACTTGGTTCTGAAAAGTCTCTCAAATTACTTATTAGATATTCATTTTGTAAAATTAATCCAACTATAACATTAAAAAACATTTTAAATCGAAATATCATGTTTACATTTCTTTCTTCCATAAAATAAGCTTGTAGGGATGTTCACCATTTTGAAAAGACAGGAAAAGAAGAGTTGGCAAGGCCACACCTTCACATATGTGACATTATTTTAAAGCAACTGTTGTCTGCTCTAAGAAATATTGAGACTTAGCAGAGTGACATGAATATTATGAGAGATACAAGCAAAAAAGCGTGCACTACAGTGTACAAAAATTAATTGCTGGGTGTCAGGATTTATACTCGCAGAAATGATTCAAAATGGCAGAAAACTGAAAGTGAGTCATCACGTACCTTCTCTATAGGCTTTACAGAGCTATGATACTCGATAATCCAATGTACGTGCCACATTTTAACATCATAGAGGATTAACATTCACCTACTATGATTATCTATAAATTCTTAGAAATACACTCAAATAGTCAAAGGGCTGCATCATAAGCAGAAAAAAATTGACTTGTTATGGTCTTATCTCAAACTTCACCATACATATCATTTTTTGCAAAATATTTACCTAAAGTACTAATTAAACAGTAAAACAATCAATACATACCCGCAATGCGTCCAAAATCGAAAGATGCATGTAGATGCAACTGGATTACTTCAATGTCACCACAACCACTCTCTGCGCCACCATTCACTCATTTCCTGATTACTTAACTCATAACATGCCCACTTCCTATTACTGAAATTCAAGATTCTTAATTTAACAATGTCAAATAATTAAAAACCCAATTAAGTATTGAATTTATTAAGGTAAAACAACACTCCAAAATGAGGTGACTGATTATGTTATGTAGAGCAGAGCAAAAGTTATATAGTATATGTCATTATGAAATGACAAAACAAAAAAAGCTACTGCTTAAAGCATAAATGCCAACTTTTATTTAAGAGTAAGGAACAAAGATGTTCCTTCAGCGTCTGGGTACTTCAGAAGCTTTGTTGTGAGTAAGCATAGAAAGCATACTCAGGGTGAAAAATAAAACTCAGGTTCTAAGCTGCTTGTGCATATTTGCTTCCTGGTTCCAGTCATTCAGGCTTTTAAAACAGTTAGTAATCAGTGTCAAGAAAAACAACCCCTATGTGCTTCTGGAAACCGGAATGACTGCACCAAAAACAAATATGAGCAGAGAGAAAACATAAGAGGCCAGTTGTCTAACACCCTAAGCATACATAGAGTGTGGTCTTCTCAGTATCGGTTAGACTCTGATCAAATATTTCCTTGAGATATGCATATCCACCAAAGAGGGAAAAAAAATAAACCACTTGGTTTTGTTATAGTCTCAAAATATTATATTTCCAAGTAGCATTTTGCAATAAAGCCCACAATTTATGGTATAAATTCTGAAAATTTACCATTTAACTTTTCTGAATTTAGGCTCTAAATTTCAGAACCTAAAAAAATGCTGACAGGTAGGTAAACGTTGGGAAATGACACCATAAGTCATGAGCTGATTTCATATAATGCTTTGTACTACTAGCAAATGTCTGCAAGGTTCTGATGCTACAAATGGAAAATGAATTCACAAAAGCAAAATTTAAAGGACGAAATCATTGAATTTAAAATATTTTTTTAAAAAGAAAAAATATCCAGTGGGCAACACTTCTCTGAAGGAAAAATTCCTTGTTGATACAGAGATCAGAGGAGAATTTTTAAACTGCTTCAAGCAATCAAACACAACTGATATACGATTTATTATTGGAAACTTTTTCCAGCTCAGGGTTTCTCAAAGAAAATGATCTTTTTGTCAATAAAATGTCATGTATATAACAGACCCATTCAATGTTTCTGTCATACAAATAGGAAGATTTCAAGAGTCGTGTGTGGGGCCAAGGATACTGCTCACAAAAATATAAAAATGACTAAACTAAACATGCATGAAATGCATGGAAGAATACATGCTAGTTGTGTTTCCAGGGATACATATATGATTTGCATTACACCTTAGTTGTATCTTTATTAACTTTGCTTGAAACTTCATAGATTCAGACTAATAATACAAGGAACTATTAAATGTTGGCACAATATTATAGCTTATAAGACTCAAACTTCTTAGCAGGACATAAAGTAGTAAATCTCAGCTGTAGCCTTAAAGAAAAATGAATATAATCCAGCAATATACATTGTCCTTATTATCCTTAATATCATTACATATGCCATGGTAAACAGTGTATTTTTTTATCTTAAGTAAATTTCACTTTGGTATTGTATTTCATGCATTTCCAAGTACTGGAATGCTTGTAATTAAGCATTTCTAGGGTGTGCTGAATCATTTTATTTAGATGGTGTCACAAAGGAGTGTCAGTGTTTTAAATGAAAACATTTCCTGGATGTTTAAAGCTTGCTCAGTGCACAAGCAGAATTGATCATGTGCTGTCATGGTGCAGCACAGACAGAATACTCACAGGCTAACACAGAGAGAGAAATTTGACTATTCAAACCAGGAAAAAGTTGGTATCTGTGACACTGACTCAGACACCAAACAAAAAGGACTTTCGTCACTATCATGTCAGATTTAATAAGTTTGAAATGCAACTTGGGTGTAAGTGTTCCAAACTTCCCACATTTATTCCACTCACCAGTTATGCTGTTCTTAATGAAATATTGTTCATATCCATTGTTTTATCTCTTACTTTCAGTTTCTTCTTTTTCTTTGTACAGAACACAGAAACCTATTTATACTCGCTTATGAAAATGTGAACATTAAATTATAGATGATAGTAGAAATAATTTCAAACCAGTAATTATCTTTATTTTTTCATTAGCTAAATTATTTTAATCATGTCAAATCTAAATGCAAAACATTTGTATTCTTACATTCAAATGCTTCCAATAAATCCTGTTAAAAGTCAGAAAACACGTAGCTTTTTGTCCAACACACAAAGAAATAAAGTACAATGCAACAAAGTAAAAAACTAAAAAGTTTGTAAAGTTTAAAAGTTGCTTGATAGAACATTAAATGCTAATATGTGACCAAGAAAGATATCTGATCACTTACATATTATTCTAACTGATTACTGATTTTACAAATTCCTTTAATTCTTTTTGCCACCCACGCTACCATTTTGACCTTGCTTTGCTTTGAAACACAATGTTGCTCCATTTTGTTCAGATGTATACTGTTTCACATCTGTGACTTAGCCTATGTCTGTGTTTCATATTAAACTCATTTCAGTTACAGCAGTGTCTGTATGCTATGAAATTAGACACCTGAGAAGTATATAATACACTGATCAGTACAATATTAAACATAAAAAGCTAACCTGAATATTATGAAGACAAATAAATATACAAAATAACATTTTTTTTCTCAGCAAATATCTCCTTAGAGTGCTGTGACAAAGATTCACATCCTTAAACATCTTTTATGATATCTGGCTTTGCATTTCAGCTTCCTCATTTAGATCAAAATAGTGTCAATAGTGTTGTAAAAAACCTGCAAAAGCTTCCAAATCCAGTGTCAACACTTTCTAGACATATCCATGATCCTAAATATCCATAAAAACCCATGACACGTGGTTTGGCTTTCTTTTAGACTGTTCTTGTCAACAACAATTTTCAGTTTAACGAATTTAATTATTGTCTATCTACATTTTTATACAGATTCCTTTGAAAATATAAAAGTAAAATATGATACATGAAAAATTACACAAAAAAGGTCACAATCCAGCTAATCTTTCCTTGTTCATGTCCTCTTCCTTCACACATAGTCCTTTCTATTATAGGAACTTTGAGCCACTGACATCGGAGCGGCTGAGTATGCTACACGACTCTGAGGGTGTATATTGTACCTCAGTGCTTTTTCTTCCTTTGGAGGGCAACTGCAGCAGAGGATGCCTCCCCCGATCAGCAGCAGAGCTGAGGCTGCCCATCCCAAATACAGCGCTGCCCCAATCTCCATCTTCTGTCCTGCGGGGACAATTGGGCTATAGAACTCAACTATGATGGTGTTTGCTGACCAGGAAACAGGCACTAGTTGGGCCAGAGCTGCTGCAATGAATGTTGCTCCAGAGGAGATCATCACCTTGGCTTTAACTGCGTCCTCCTCGATGCATTTGGTGCACTTGGCTCCAACCATGGAAATGAGGAGTGCCACTGCCCCCACAATGATGGAGACAACAGTAAGTGCCCTGGCAGCCTGGAGGTCCTGAGGTAAAGCCAGCATGGAGTCGTAGACTTTACACTGCATCTGCCCTGTACTCTGAAACACACAGCTCATCCACAGACCCTCCCAGTACACCTGAGCGGTGACAATGTTGGCTCCAATGAAAGCTGAGACCCTCCACATTGGAAGGGCACAGCTGGTTATGCTCAAAGCCCAGCCCAACACTGCCAGAGTGATGCCAGCCAGCTCAAGTCCAAAAGATGCCATGATGCAACCACACAGTCCTTTTCGATGTCTTTTTTTCTCTTCTTGGCCCAAGTCAGGTTGTCTTCCTTCTGATTTCTGTAGGTTCCGTAGGTGTTTTTTTCAGTGAATAGCTCAGTGCCTTCTTTATTTTGTCCTTTCAGCACCCTTTTTCTGCCCTTCACTTCAACAGATATGACCTCTTCTAACTGTGTAGCTACTGTATCTGCTGCCAAATTCAGAAATGTTGATTTGTCTAAGAGTACTTCCTCCACAGACTTTCTACGATGTGTCCGCTCTTGAGCAGTTGATGACCCTTATCTGTGTTCTACTTTATTAGTTGTCTGGCCCACCTAGGTGATGACATCACTCGCCAAACCAAGCCAATCAGGTGAGTCCTATGCACTGGCCTCATTTACCACCTGGGTGTGTTAGTGCTCGTTTGTATGCTTTTTCAAATGAACTGACTGTTTTTATGGTTTAACCTTTTGCCCATGGTAGCAGTAGGTGTGTCTGCTTTATTGCTGTCAGTAGGTAATGAGTGGCCAGGGCAGGCCTTGTTATGTGGTTGATAGGTGACCACATGGGACTGTAACATACACAAATATGTCTTCTAAGAGATGTGTGTGTGTGTGTGTGTGTGTGTGTGTGTGTGTGTGTGTGTTTGCACAGAGTGGGAGTGTGCTTGAGACAGAGAAAGACAAAAGAAAGCAAAAACAGCACTTTTTATTCAACTTT
>VUQH01050520.1:0-14310 GCA_015106775.1 Etroplus canarensis | reverse complement strand
CAGGCGCCTTCTCATTGATGTTTGCACAGCATGAAATGGTTAATGACCCACAATTCTGGCCCTGATGATCACCCCAATGGTTAAATTGCTGCTGATTGAAATGCCAGTGATGTCTGAATGTTTTATCTTTATTGGAGGCATCAGTGTTGGAGAAGACTTTAATGTCAGAATGCAGGCATCTCAATTATGAGCCTGTCCACCATCATCGAATTACAAATAAAACTCAGCCTCCTTGGTAATTTAGAGAATGCTCCTGTAAAGTAGGAGCAACAGCCACTTTCTGCAACTGCCAAAGTCTAATGCAAAAAAAACTCGAAAATCAACTCTTATGGTAATAATCAGTTTGCAAAAAAAACAGAGTGGAAGCCCAGTGACATCTTGTAAATGAATAAATCAAACTGAACTCTGGAAGTCTTTCGGGGCGCAAACACTCACCACATGTCTGATTAAACAATAACTCTGAAAAGTACTTTTCATGTGACTGACATTTTCACATTTGTTTCCTCGATTTAATAAAAGAAAGGAAAAATGAAAACTCTACAGAATTTATTCCGACTATTGTCAGTGCCTAGTATTGCCCAGAATTGTGTTTTGTTTTTTTATTGGTGACCATCCACAGTTCACAAAACTGCTACTTTTCCTTGACTTTTAGTGAAAGTTTGTACATAATAATCACCTAAAGGGTCTTCATTCAAACTGCGATCAATTTCATATTGTTATTTTGGCTTGGATTGCTTTGTTGTTATTTCAACTACATATAAATACACAGTGAAATGAATTAGCGTTCCCCCAGGACCCGGTGCCCCATACGAGGGCAGTCCCGGCCGGCCAGGGCCCGCCTCTGGCCCAGCACAACACCCCGCCCGCGATGTCCTCTTCCCCGGCCACTGAAGGACTGAAGGCCCGGCCCACACAGCAAGCCAAGATCAGAGCCCCCGGAAACCGCCCAGCCGCAGCATCAGCCCTGCAACGATACTCCACCCCCCAGAACCAAAAAACTTTGGTTTCCCGGCAGGTCATGAAAAACAACGCCGCCAGATCGCCAGTCAGCACCGTCTGTGGATGGATCTACAACAGCGTCTGGTCGTCCTCGAACCTCCGACTTTCGAACACGAACACCACCGTCCCGGCATCCACAACACTCGAACACCGGGTCAAAACATGGACAATCTCAGGGGTACAAGCACCACTTTGGTTCCGGAGTGGCCACGCGCTACTGTCGCACCGCCATCTTGGCTCATATGGCCCATATTTTGCAAGCACCTTTCCATTTTCACAATAATCACTACTCCTGAGTGTAATATTCTGGATTGTAATGTTCATAAAACATCTGTCACTGATACATGAATGCTGTTTTTAGGGTTTTTCAAGGTTGGTGTGGAACAGGAGAGCGGACCCAATATGCAGGACTCCAGGAAACAAAAGGGTAAACTAAGAGAGGGCTTTATTTTTCCAAAGAAAAAGGTGTTTACAGCACAAAGTCCAAAAGCGGATGATGTGGTGTTACATCCCTCAGGATGTCATGTAATGAGCGTGCTGTGTTGCTTCGGTCTCTTACTCTGGCCTCCGCATTGTATTGGTCCCTGGTGTTCCTGCCCCTCTGCTGTAGTAGCTGGGCATTGTGCTCCTGCAGCCAATGAGCACCTTCCAGGGGCTACAGCAGGTGGAAGCTGCAGCTCGGGGCCTTGACAGTTTGGAACTCCACAGGCGGCCGTCAGCACGTCTTTCAGTGGGGGAGAGAGCGTATTTCCAGGGCATTTTACGGACCCACACCAAGGCGTTTGGGCTGAAATCAGCCCCCGGTGTTCCCACAAGTTCAATAAAGTTTTCAAAGTGAGGCGGGCGTTGGCGGGTCGAGTGGCTCCGACAGCGAGACGTTTGGTCGCAGTAGTGGAGACAGAAAATCCATCAGGCGAAGAGACATAGAGGGAGGAAAGGAAACTGCTCCTATAGGTCGCAGGTGAACGGAATTGGGAACATAGGCTTTGGAGGTTGGTATAAACTGGTGTGTGACTGGCTGGAATGGCGTCTCAGGTAGAAGATGATGATGATGATGATGATGATGATGATGATGTTGATGATGACATGGATTTTGGTGACTGGACTCCAGTTTCTAGTGGGAGAGGATCAGGAAGAGGGAGAAACAGGAGAGAGGAGGAAAGGTTGTTTGGAATGCAGACAAGTAAACGAAGTTTAGAGGAGAACAGTTCGGATGAAGGGACCAGAGTAGTCTGGAAAAGGATGGTAAGGGAGGAATAATCCTGAGGTTCAGGAAGGAAGATGAGGATGTGCAGTTAGGCCCTATACTTTTGTCTAGAGAGCTGAAAAAGAGGTTTGGAGCAGTGCAGCTGGCTAAAATTCTCAGGGATGGGAATCTGTTGACAGTGGTTAAGACAGAAGAACAGAAAAATAAAGTGTTAATTGCTGAAAGTATCTGTAAGAAGACAGAGAGAGAAAAGGATACTAAGAGAAAGTAAAGTGACACGGGGAGGGATTACAGGTATTCCAGTGGAGGAGGATCTAGAAAAGCTCGAGTGGAGTATTCATGGTGGCGAGGTTAGCAGGGTAAAACAGCTAAAGGGGAGAGGGTTGATAGCTTGTCAGCACTTCTGGAATTTCAGGAGGCCTGAAAGAGTTAAAACAGGATGCAAGAACTTTCCTGTTAGAGCATATATCCCTCCGCCCCCTCAGGTGCTACAAGTGTCAAAGACATGGGAACATCGCTGCAGTTTGCAAGGGGAAACAGAGGCGCCCCAAGTGTGGAGGTGAGCACGGACATGAGGAATGTGGGGACAGTGTGCAGGATAAACGCTGTAACTGTGGTGGGCAGCACAGGGCGAGTTATGGGGGCTGTGAAGTCAGGAAGAAGACCATGGAGGTTGAACAAGTCAAAGTAGTCCACAACGTACGTTATGCAGAGGCTGTCGAGAGGGTAAAGCAGGCAAAGGACGAGACGGGAAAGGTTCAGGAAATGTCAACGTCAGATTTACTACTGAAGCATGAAACTCATTCAGGACTGACAGTGGAGAAGATGATTTGGTTTATCGCCTGTGTTATAAACGGCACAGATCAGGTGAAACACAAAACAGAGAAAATTAAAATAACTATGAAAGGAGCAGAGAGGGTTTTTTGGCATTAGAGATATATCTTGGGAACATATTAATAAAAGACTTGGGGGAGAAGGGAAGGCAGGAGGACCAGGAGAGAGGGCAGTATGATTATCTCACAGTGGAACGCCAGAAGTTTAAACTCTTGCCCAATTTCAATTAAAGGGTTCATCAACAATTGCAAAAAGAAACCAGAAATAATCTGTTCAAGAAACCTGGCTTAAACCAACTTTGGATTTTGTTAATAAAGGTTATGATGGTGTCCGTAGAGACAGAAAGGAGGGTAATGGGTAAGGGTAATTCGGCAGCAGACAACTCTTTTAAAGTTAAACTCCATTCAGTATCAGGCACTAAGACCCTGCACAGGTGCATTTAAAACCCCAACAGCAGCATTACAGGTAGAGACGGGTGAGATGCCACTGCAGATCAGAAGAGAACAGCTGAGACTCAATTACTGGGCAAATCTGCAGGGCCATGGACAGGATCACCCAACAAGATATACTCAAACCTTGCTGAGAGAAAGGAGAGGCAGAAAACAAAGAGCTTTGGATGGACTGTGACTAAGAGAGAAATGGAACTTAAACTGGGTCAGTTCAACGCCAGTCAAAGAGTGCCATTACCAGCAATGCCACCACGGATACTTCCCGATGCCACGGTAGATTTCACATTATTGGAAAAGAAGAACAATGGTAGGGCTTTTACTTTAAACCCACATACTGTACAGGCTTACATTGATCAGTATTATGATTATGTACAAATATATACAGATACATCAAAGAAAAAAGCCAATCAACCCAGTGCAGCGTTTAAGTCAAAGTAGGTAAAGTGATGGACAGTCAGTATACACAGGAGAAATGCTCGTAATAACATTAGCTGTTCAATGGGTAGAAGACATGAGACCTTTACGGTCAGTCATTTGTTCAGACTCAAGTTCGTCATTGGCCAGTTTACAGTGTAGCCATTCAGAAAGCAGACCAGACATCCTAATAAGAGGTTCAGCAAACGCTTTACAAAATAAATATGATGGGACTTACAGTTGCCTTTTTATGGATTCCAGCTCACTATGGAGTCAGAGCGAATGAAATGGTAGATAGGGTTTTGAAGGAAGCCACAAAAAATGTGTTAGTTGACCCGGTTATTAACTACAGTCAGACAGAGAAAAAGAGCATCATGAGGCGAGAAATGAAGGAAACAGGGAAAAAACAATGGGAGGAAGAAAGGAGGGAAAGCACAGGAAGGAATAGGAGAGAGGAGGTGGTCATATCCTGAATAAGATTTGGGCATACTGGTTTGAACACTACACTATTCATGACAGAGAAACATAATACAGGGAAATGTGACTGCTGTGGAGAAGAGGAAACTACAGAACATGTTATATTACACTGTCAGAAGTATCAGGTGGAGAGAGGGCGACTGATCCAAAACCTTAGTAACAAAACTGAAACTGGATCTTACTGAGTTACTGCAAAAGGACTCAAGAAGTGAAAGCTACCACGCCTTATTCCAGTTTTTAAGACAGAGTAAATTGTTTGAGAGGATTTGTGTGTTTTTTGAGCGACGTTCCAGTTCACACTCCATACCAGTTGGTGGCGGTAATGCACTAATTTGTTATTTGCAACCGCCAATAAAATTTACAAGAAGAAGCAACAGCAGCTCAGTGCCTTTTTTGGCCATCTTGGTTTTATGGAGCACCATGTGGTTGTGAGCTCACTGATTTCTTTGGAGTTAGCTCCTGAGTTTGCTTGGTCCTTTTGAATCTGAGTTGTTTGTGTTAAGTTGCCAGAAGAAGCTGGTAGGAGAGAGCTGCCAATTTAGTTTGATTGTTCCCACTTGTCTCCTGTGTTTCCTAGTGATGCTAGGAAGTTCAGTTGTAGGATTGTACTTCTCTTTTCCCTAGTTAGCTATTGGTGGTTTTGGTTTTATTGTAGGGCTGTTTTGTTTGTTATTTTGGCCTTGGCTCTCCCTGAAGGTATTTGTGACTTCCTTAACATCGCCATGGCAATAAATGTTTCTCAAACGGACCCAAACTGTCTCCTAGTGTTACTGTCCTCACCCCTACACCACCTTGGGGCTGTAACACCAGGCACAAAAACCACAAGGAACATGGAAATTCACACCAACAGAGAAGCAACACTGACAACACGACAGAGTATCAACAGACAAAGACTAAAAAGCAAACAAGAAACAGGAGGGAGAGGAGCACAGGAAGCAAAACTGAACATAATACACGAGACAAGCCTGGCTACTGAATAAAACGGGAAATGGAAAACATCACAGTGACATGACAAGAGCAAACTTGACAAAAGACAGGAACACAGCAGGGAACATCTGGGGAACTAAACAGCAAACATAAACAAGGCTGCTCTAGAAAATAGTGATGGTGGAAACGGAACGTTCGAGAGATCGAAACAATTGGAACAATTGATTCAGAAAAAGATTTGATCTTTTGAAATTCTCAAAACATTTCACCACAGTGACATCTGGTGGCCAAATTGATGTATGATTTAAAATTTTAACACAAACAGTGGAATGTTTTCTTGTCTCTTGTGACTGTGTTGATTTGTAGTATTATTTGTATGGAAGGATATTTATGTTAGTCAGTATCTGCAGGGGGTGCTTCTATACATTTATGAATTAATTCTTTATTCAGAACATAAACATAAAAACAAATGTGAAATTTACAAAAAAACCCCATCATAATTATATAATAAACAATTTCTATTAAAGTATCTCAGTTTGAATTCACACACGAGAACCTTCACCATAACTTGTTTAAAAGGAGCCCGAAGGAGCACTTGCTTATTAAGCCCCGTCCATGTTTAACCCATTATGTAACTAAAATGCTTAAAATAAACATATACATCATCTGTAACAATATATTATCCAATACACGAATCCACACAGTGCAAAGATATAAAGCTAGAGTTTCAACACTTTACCTCAGCCATATACTGCTTTATAAATATTTTTGTAAGCTTTCAAAAACTGATTAATGTTCGTACATCTTTTCAAATCTTCTGTCATGCACATATTTCACATTGTTGTATAATTGCAAAATGCCAGCTGTTGCATGCAGTGCATACATTTAACTTTCTTCTCTTAGAAAAGCTCAAAGTGACCCCAGACGCAAACCAGGCAAGGACATGAGAAATAATCATTTACATACAGAGTTTAACACAGTTATTAGACCAGCTGTCATAAAAACGAGAAAGACCATCCCACATCATGAAGTGCTTTGATGCAGACTCTTCAGTGAGTTCTCTAGTTTTACCATTTTGAACAGGGATGAGGAATTTCAGACTGACTTCACCTTTTTACCTTTTCAACTTTTGAAACAAAATAACAAGATCGCTATTTATTCAGATGTGTTTCACTGATTTTCAATTCAGAAGAAAAAACACCGAAGACATTTCAAACAGCTGGTGACGTAATGGAACGCGATATGGAACAGTCACGTGACGTCCTCCTCTTGATACAAACCTCAGAACAATGTTTCCAATCAAAAGATCCACATAGGTTTCAGTACGTACCCAAACACGGTTTCGATTTTGCCATCAGTACTAGAAAATACAACCCCAAACAAACAAAGGCTGCAATAACAGAATTAAACATGGCCAAGGCTCAGCTAGAGGATAAACATACACAAGGAATGCCACTGCAGATCATAAAACCAGGAATGTCAAAACAGTGAAAGAACTCAAACTCACAAGCATACAAGAAACTGAAAAAACATACAAAACTAAACACTAAAACTCAAAACCATGACAGGGGTATAGGTGGCATGAAAATGTCTTAAGCCAGGTTAGGGCTGGTCAAGTTGTAGGGTTACGGTGGAAGTGTAATTTAGCACGTATGTCATTGTAAAAAAAAGTTTGAGAAGCTATTGGACCAGTTCAAGATACTTAAGAGTGGTGGAGCAAAGCTCAGTGAAAGACCAGAGCCAACAACCTTTAAATGGACACGTCGGCGCTCATCATAAAACACATGAAAACATTTGCAATCAATTTTTGGTGTATTGACTCTCTGATGTGGGAGCTTCTGAGGCACATCATCAATATTTAACATTTGACTTAAAACAAGAAATAACTTCAGCAACTTTGCAGTTTATGTATTCAGTTTTCCACTTTTACCGATCCAAGCCAAAACCCTAATGACCTCATCTGCCCGTCGAAAACACACGTCTCTCAAACCCAAAGAAAACATCACAAACCTCACCAAATGTTCTTTGGTTAGCTTCCTTAAGGCCTCAACAGTCGCAGGTTTTTCTTTGAAAGACGCAGAAATTGTGCCTCTCCTGCGGGGGGAGGGGTATTAAAGGAGCATTTCCACAAATGATCTCATTGGTTTTACTCACAATTTCTAATCAAACTAAAGTATTTTAAACCTTTCATTTTATTATGCTGACATTTATAACCTCAGTAACAGTAGCACTGAGTCCTGAAGGCTGATAATAGAGCAATAACAATAGCAATAACGTGGTCAGGCAAACTTCCTGTATTTACAGAAACTTGATGGTCAGTCTGCAGCGTTCCACTGTCACCATTCCTATCATGCCGGGAGAGTTTCTCTTCCTTCAGATGGTGGGCCTACTGCTAATAGCACTGTGATGGCTTGAAATTTGACTTAGTTGCGTGTTGCAGGTTACATGTAAGCAGATATACAAGTATCCAGTTACAGGATGACGATGATAATGATCTTGATGGTTGTGTCCATGGAGGGAGTGGCCCTGTTGGTTGACTCCTGTATTAGGAAGGCGTGGTTGGGGCCTTACCATCACCATTATGCAAACAACAGTAATATGGTCAAAGCCATGGCACGCTGATGGGTTCACATTTTCATGCTCTTTATAGCCATGGCTGCTACTAATCATGTAGTTATAACACTCCTGAGTTCAAATACTTTAATTTGGTGGCGAACAAGATTAATTTTTACTGGATATGACTGTTTGTTGTTCATTATTTTTATTATTATCTAGGTGTGGGGTTTTTATACTGCTACACTCCTACCACTTTGCCACAGGAAAATTTTAAATTGGACGGAATCAGACACTGCACGCTCACACAGCAGTAAAGTATCAATTTTAAGTTTTGCTTTCCCTAAAGCATACTCTACTTTATCATCTATTTGACTATTCGGGACAAATATATAAGTAGTAACATATTATTTTGCAACAAACACCACCAAAAGTCTTTAACTCATCTAGAAAATGGTTCCTGTGGTCAAAGGGCAAGTGACCAGTGGGGTTATCCTTCACGTAGATTTCTACTAATCTGACTTCCTTTTCCAAATAGAGGAGATGCCTCCTGCAGGTCTTTGGAAGGAATGCAGTTTAAAGGCACTTCCACATAAGTCCTACGTTTCAGAGCTGGGGGCTTTGTCCATCTTTATAAGTGGTAAGAGTTATGAACTAAACTGCTAGTTTCTTATGTCACAGTGTTGGCTTGAGCTGTTTGGTTTGGTCTGACTGAAGGGGGTGGATCGGGTCATGAGCTGACGTCACGTCAGGTCATTACTCGATTCACTCCACTGGTAGGCTGTCATGGCCAGTGTCAATGAAACAGAGGAAAGTATTCTTTCAGGATAACAATGGTCCCATCCATGGAGCCTTCATGCAGTTAAGCTCAAGAGGGAAGCTTCAGAGTTAAAATCAAATTCCATCTCTTCCATCTGGACCAAGGCTCACAGGACTGGTGCTAACAGTTCTTTTCTATTCAGTCTTTTCAACAAGCCACATTCAAACATTCATTCATACAGCGTTTTGCTCTATGCGTTTAGGTGCATGTCGTGCATATGCTCACATTCTGACGGATGTATTGGGGGCAGTTAAGGCTTCAGTATCTTGCCCAGGAACGTGCAGGATGGAGGAGCTTGGGATTGAGCCACCGGACTTCTGATTAGCGGAAGACCCACTCTACCTCCTGAGCCACGCAGCCGCCCCACTAGATTCCCAAAATAGCTTTGTTCCAGTACCATCACTCAGAAAAACAAATCATAGCTTTTATATTTTATATTTTTATTATGATGTGGTGTGGATGATTTATTAGCAGTGGCAGTTTTTGGTCATTAGGGTGTATGATGTCGTTCACCTGCTGCACACCAAATCTATCTATGTCTACCAATAACCTGAACCTGACGACACGCTTTTAAACCTATGGGAAGGATTTCTGTGGCTGATCTGGAAGCTTATTGTATAACAGCAACTTGCTACATAGGGATCACTTGCATGTGTCACCCATCAGTGAGTTTTACTATATATCACTTCAACATGAAGCCATAAACACACCACTGATCATAACTTATTATGCATTGTTTAATCCATGTGAGAGCTGATTTATCAATAATCAGTTAGTCTGTATGCCTCTGTGTCGTCTTTATTAGATATTTATCAAGAAAAAAAAAAGACTATAGTTCAGAAAGAGCTGTGTGTGCACAAGCGTGCGTGTGCGTGCGTGTGTGTCAGGGGACCCGTGAAAAATGTTTGGTGCCACTGATGTGCTAACGGCGACATATATGGAATGCTCACATAGCATTAATATTGACCCCCCTAAGCTCTGTAATCCGCTTATGATGAATGAGTCAGTCGCCGTTGTACCCTTTATACCGTTTGCCCTGGAAGACCTATCTGCATGCAATTAGCATGTTGATGGAATCGCAGTGCGTTTGATGCCGCTGCGCGTGCACAGACATGACAGAGTGGAGGAGAAGGAGCAGACTCGGCTCTGCATTATTCAACAGGATGATTGTGGATGCTGGCAGGGGAGCCGGTGTGAGCCTTACGCTGTCTTGGCTGATGGGATGCTGCAGCAGCATTTGACACGTCATTTCAGCTCTAGTGCAGCATGAGGCGCATGAGCATGTTAGCGCAAGCGAAGCGGCATCCGGACGTTTGCAAGATGCCGGTGGCCATTTTTCGTCGACATCGACTGTGGGGATTCATTTAAATTAAGTAACGTCTGTCATCTTGACTTACAGCTGTAGGTTCCGGTGACACACTAGACAGCGAGGATAAGCGCACAGCATAGCATAAGTTACAGACATGAGCACTCACCAGGGTTAAAGAGTGATTAAACCAGCTATTGCACTATGCTGGAAGAGTATGGACGCTCCTACAGTGAAGATGTGGATGAAGGAACTTTCTGAATGTATTGGACTGGAAAGATTAACATACATTGCCAAAAGGCAAACAAAAAGAATTCGATAAACTCTGGGAACCGTATATGAATACTATGACAAATGAAAGTGCTAGATTTTTCTGAAAAATTTCACAAATGCTGTAAAATGTAGCCCCCATTTTCTTTTTTCTCCTGCCCTTTTTTTAAAAATTCATTTATATATTTATTTTTTTCCTTCATAATTTGTTAATTAATCCAATTTCATTATGTTTATTCAAATTGAAAAATGATGCAAGGGTATGCAGTTTGTGTGTAGTGTGTATATGTATGTATGTGTATATGTTATGTGTTTGTCTTTTTCAAAATTTTTGGACAAACATATTGGCAAAAAAAAACTACAGAAGTACCAGATGTTAATATTTGTAGCAAAAATGATTCAGATTTTTTTTAAAAACAAAAACAAAGCATGTAAAATTAAAGCTAATTAAAGAACAAAACAGAGGAATGATACATACTTCTCACCCTACACAAATTGCAAAAACCATGAGAAAGTTACTGAGATTAGGTATTACTGTGCTGAGTATTTTTGGTTTAGTTGGTGCCCATCGGAACTGAGCATTACATAATCATAATTTGATATAATGGAAGTGAGATATACTAAGAAATATCAGTTTAATTTTTTTCTTAAGTGTAGTATGATAATTTAATTCAGTTTTATTTATATAGTGCCAATTCACAACAAAAATCACCTCAAGGTGCTTTACACTGTAAGGTAAAGACCCTAGAGCATTAGAGAGAAAACCCCAATGATGAGACGATCCCCTATGAGCATACACTTGGCGACTGTGGGAAGGAAGAACTCCTTTTAACAGGAAGAGATCTTATGTAGAATCCGGAGCAGCCAACTGCCTCGACTGGTTAGGGGTGAGGGGTAAAAGAAGAGAGAAAGGAGGGCAAAGAAAGACTTTGGGAGAGAGAAGACAACATTTAATAACTGGCAGCAGTAGCAAGCAATGGCATGGGGAGTGAAAAGAGGTGGGTGCAGAAGAAGCCCCCAGCAGCCTAAACCTAGTGCTGCATAACTAAGCCCTAACTATAAGCTTTATCATAATCTTAAACAAAGAGAGGGTGTCTGGGAGCTGGTTCCACAGGAGAGGGGCCTGATAGCCAAAGGCTCTGCCTCCCATATTACTTTTAAAAACTTTAGGAACCACAAGTAGGCCTGTACTCTGAGAGCAAAGTGCTCTATTGGAAAAATATGGTTCAATGAGCTCATTAAGATGGGGTGGGGCCTGATGGTTTAAGACTTTGTGAGTAGACGGATTTTAAATTCAATTCTGGAGGCCTGTGCCAATGAAGAGAAGCCAATATGGCATATAGTAAAACACTATGAGAATGTGATAGTGATAGCCATCATCGAAGCCTAATTTTCTGTTCCTAGTTGCAGCCTCTGTTGTTGTAAATAACACATATCTCAGGACCAACTGAGCTTCACTCTTAAAGCTCCAACAATATCTTCCACAAAGTCTTCCATGCTGTAGTCCCTGATTACATCGTTTGTGACAAAATACTGCAAAAAAGCACAACGTTGGTAAATCAGTGACTGACTTCAGACTCACTAATGAGAACACAGGACATCAGCAATACTGTGCAGAGGACTGAATCTGCCATCTGTACATAGATTCAGATCATGACAAAATTGTGAACTGTTAACAGTTGTATCAGATTCATGGAGTGCAATATGCTGTAGGAGTCAAACAGAAGTCAAATCTTTTGTGAACTGTGGTTTTTTAGCTCAAAGAGCATTGTTCTATGCTTGTTTCTTAAGATTTCTTTCCTTCCTTTTACTCCAGGCTGTTGGTTATTCCTGTCAGTGGCTGCCCGAGCCTTACTGGAGCTCATATCAACTCCTTCCTCTCCCCAGTGTGACATTCATAGCATTACAATTGAGCCATCAATCTGTCAAGCTTTACCCCTGCTAAGCCGCGAGCAGTGGGAGGCACAGAGGAGGGACAAGTTTACCTCTGCTTCTGTTTTGCTTCTCTGTAGTTAGGGTCTAACATCTACAATAAGTCTCAGTCATGATGTGAAATAGATAAGCTTTTAGTTGCCAGCTGAGGCGAGCCATTCAGTTGTCATTTTTCACCCTCATTTCCCATCTACTGCTGGGTATTTTTTTGCTGATGACTGACTTGATGATAGCTGTTGGCTTCATTATTTTTTTCTCCACCACTCCCACTGCTACCTCTCAGACATGCATACACTCCTTCGCTACTGTTTTTCAAACCCTCTCTCTTTTCTTTCTCTTTGTGTTTGTTGCCCCTGTCTTTGCCTCTTCTCCTGGGTAATGTCAGACTGAGCTCCTGTAAGGAGGAGATAAAGCCCCCCAGCAGACAAGAGCTTTCACCTTCTGATTTCCTGGACAAACTCATGGGGAAAACATCAGGATATGATGCACGCATCAGACCCAACTTCAAAGGTACAGTGTATGCCATGACAGACCATTGCAGTGGCCCTCAAGTAAATCCTGTAGAAAGTACAAGCACTAGAAAACAAAGCAAACACTGGATCTGTGTAGTGAAAGCTAAACAACTGACCAATCTTGTGGATTTACTGTATGTTGCTTTACCAAAACTAGAGTAAGGTTCTGACATTTTCAAGTTTTCATCTGCTTTATACTTCACTGTGACAGCCAGCCATTGTGGTTTTATCAATGTGATCTTGCTATAGGATTAGAATATTCTACCAGGCACCAAAATTCAGTTATATAGTATATACAAGAGATTTGAGAGAAACTGCTACCTGGATTGTGTTCACTCTAAACAATTTTTTATAGTGCAGAAACAGTTTGTATCAAACACAAGTCACCAGGAGAGGATATGGGTGGATGGTGTTCATACAAAGCATCTGAGACTAGGGTTCTCATCCTGAGTCCTGCATATACTTGACACTATGCTTCACTGCTGGAAAATATCATGGTTTAGGCAACAAAAAAAATTTTAAATTATACCATTCTTTGTTAACCCTAAGTCACTATTATTTGTTTCAATTTTAATTTTAGATCAGGTTGGTTCCTAACCTTATTAAGTGCCTAAACATAACCTTAGAAAATAAAATCCACGATGTGTTCAATGTAGACAGGGGTGATAGTGCTGTGGAAATGCTCCCCAAATTTTGAGATACCCTACCAGATATAGAACAAAGCCCAACAATATTTTTCATATTCTCCGAGGTCTCTCATATATGAAATGAATTCTTATATAAAAATATTTTGCTGCAAAAGTGGTTAAATTGACAAATATTGAGGATCATTCCATAAATTTTACATATCCAGGGAACTGACAGATTATACAGTAGTTAAGTAAAATACATTTTGCTCAGCTAACGTGGAAGTTAAATATCAGTGGGTGGGTCATTTGACAGATACACTGTTTTCACACCAAACATGTTCATATTTGAAATTTCCACCTATTGTTCTTTTGTGTTTGTAGGGCTGTATTTCCTCAGTGCATCAATATACTTCTGTTATTTTTTTCAGACATGCAGGTACATCTCAGCAAATTAAAATATCATGAAAGTTCAATATTTTTTGTCACTCACTTCAGAAAGCGAAACCTATATATATTATATAGATTCATTACATATAGAGTGAAATATTTCAATCCTTCTTGAAATTTTGATGATTATGGCTTACAGATAATGAAAACCCAAAATTCAGTGTCTCAGAAAATTAGAATATTGTGAAAAAGTCATGGTGCCACACCCTAATCAGCTAATTACCTCAAAACACCTGCAAAGGTTTCCTGAGCCTTTAAATGGTCTCTCAGTCTGGGTCAGTAGGCTACACAATCATGGGGAAGACTGCTGCTTTGACAGATGTCCAGAAGACAGTCATTGACACCCCCCACAAGGAAGGGAAGCTACAAAAGACCATTGCTTAAAGAAGCTGGTTGTTCAGAGTACTTTACCCAAGCATATTCATAGAAAGTTGAGTGGAAGGAAAAGGTGTGGTAGGAAAAGGTGCACCAGCAAAAGGGATAACCGCAGCCTAGAGAGGATTGTCAGGCAAAATCCATTCAAGAATTTGGGGG
>VUQH01050507.1:2007-14663 GCA_015106775.1 Etroplus canarensis | reverse complement strand
GGATGAGTCTGTGGTAGCCAGTGCCGTCCTCTGTCCTGTAGTGTCCTGGGGCAGCAGACTGAGAGTAGTGGACACCAACAGACTCAACAAACTGATCTGCAAGTACAGAAACGTTGTGGGTGAGGAGGACGCTGTCCAAGTTAAGGATAATGTTGGACAATCCTTCAGAGCCTCTCCATGACGTGCTGGACAGACACAGGAGGACGTTCAGCAGCAGACTCATCCCACCGCGATGCTCCACAGAACGCCACAGGAAGTCACTCCTACCTGTGACATCAGACACTTTTGTAACCGGGGTTGTATGTCTATCACCTGAAGCCTCATCATCCTAATTTTGCTGAACCTCGGTGGTGGTGGCTAGCATGGACATAAGCATAGAAACGGTCCATTTTCCTATTTTTAAGCCATGAGGCAGCTATACGTTTCAAAAATGATCAGTTTGTTGCTTTTAATTTAATCAATTTGCAAACAAAAAGCGTGGCCTGCATATCTTCACATCTGCTCTGTTTCAAAGCAGGCCTAAACATGCTAATCAATATTTTTCCTCCATCATTAGTAAACTATTTTTGCCTTTTTAGTTCCATAATTTCAAAAATGTAACATAAACATGGTATTATTGTATTGAAAAGGCAGCTGCGGCCCACTGCCAAGTAGTTACTGGTGTTACTGTCTAAATGTTGACGAGCTGCGTCACCTTTGTGACTCACAGATTTCTTTTTGGTCAAAAACTTTTTCGTATTAAAGGCTGCCGACCCCTGACTCAGGGTGTATAACCATGAAGGACTCCTTTACCATAATGGCGGTCAACGTGTACAGACGTCACCACTCTCACCCAGTCACTTTGCTGCCCGCCCTCTGCAGCCTCTCTCCTATGTGCTTTAAATCTTCGTGCTCTTCTGTAATTGTGCCTTGCACGCCAAATTGCGTGACCAACCTCTATCCAGGCGGCCCAAGTCTCCACTCACTTCATCTCCACCACCAGCGTCCAGACTCTGGCTGCCACTGCTGGACTCCACATTGCCACGGTGCTTCGCTGGAGTCTAATCGCCAAACGATTCATTCTCTGTAACTCTATCGATCTCTTCTTATTTAACTACAAAACTACAGGAGCTGACTTGTCTGCTGGACCTTTTCAATTCAATTCAATTTTACTTATATCGCGCCAATTCACAACAAAAGTCGCCTCGAGGCGCTTCACACTGTAGGTTAGGACACCACAGTGTTAAAGAGAAAAACCAAAACAATCCGATGATCCCCTATGAGCAAGCACTCGGCGACTGTGGGAAGAAAGAACTCCCGTTTAACAGGAAGAAACCTCCGGCAGAACCAGGCTCAGGGAGGGGCAGCCAACTGCCTCGACCGGTTGTAGGTGAGGGGACAGAGAGAGACACAGACTTTGTGTGATCGATGTCGATGATCACGAACGTCTGATGACGTCTGTGGGGTCAAGGACAAGGTCACACCGGGTCAGGTTTAAGGTGGAAGCATACTGGCCACGTTCTGGGCATTTCATTATTTCATCTTTACCGGTAGTCATACAGACAGCATGACTAAGCTGTGTCAGCCATTTTTATTTGATCCAGTGTACAGAATGGCGACCTCCCCAGATGAGCCCACCTACGTAGACCTGTACTGTAAACCTCCCCGAATGAATCAGGCCCTTTGAAAAACAGCAGAAACCCACAGATCCACATTAGATGAAAAAAACATCCCAGTGCCGCTCAGGCGCCCAGCGGACGGAGGAAGCCAACGAGCTGCAGGGCTGATTGCTGACTACATTAAGCCTCTTAGGCAGCATGCTGATGAATCCACTCGTTGAAATGTGAAGGTAATAGTCTTGACACAGCAGAGACATAACTCACCGACTGCACCTGCAAAGTCCCCAAATGACAGCAATCCCGAGCAGGAGCTGGTCCAATATGAAAAAGGACTTTGCTTTTATTACCGTCATCATTACTGTATATCATTTCTGAATGTACAGCCATTTGGTTTCATTTAAATGTAAATCTGGCCACTGAACACGTTGTCAACCACGGCAGCCTGACTCGAATGATTCATTCTGGGATCGGCAGGGAAAATATAAGAGCCCCCTTTGCTTTCTCTGAGGGAAAATAACAGATTTGACCTTTGTTTTCATGAAAGCCCTGTGCAGAGCAAAATAATAAAAAAAAGAAGAAAAAAACCTTGAGCTTTTTCTCCTTTTTTTTTTTCTAGAAAACAAAAGTAGTCAGTTTTGTGCATCCTTTGTACTCTGCTCTCTCTAGCTTTCCATTTTTTTTTAAAACGCCCAACCTGAACAACAAGGATAGAGACGTACAACCTGCAGCTCAAGGTCAAGGACGTACAAGACTTGGGAGAATCAAAAGTCAAACTGGGCTCCAGAGGCGCGGCATCACACGCCGCTTATGTTCCAGACACTCCGTTAAGTATGCTTAAATTTGAATATGAAAAATAAATATATGTACATATATGCCAGATATACAATGTAAACCAGTCACAGGGGCCCACAAGCCAGTGTACTCCTAGTGCCGGTCCCAAGCCCGGGTAAATGGTGAGGGTCGAGTCAGGAAGGGTGTCCGGCGTAAAAACTTTGCCAAATCAAATATGCGGATTCATAAGACGATCTGCTGTGGCGACCCCTAATGGGAGCAGCCGAAAGAAGAAGAAGAAGAAGAAGATACCAGATAGACAATGTGTAGCATAGGTGGCAACAGGGTGGACAGCTGGATATACAGAAACAGTGAATATGAGTATGAAGTAAAAGTTACATAAATATATAATCAAATAATAATAATTATATATTTCTGATATAATTTGACATACACATATATTAATCCTTGAAATGCAGTTTTTCCTGTAGTAGAAAAGGCTTATATGTATTTTGGACACGAGCACATGGCGCCGTATGCTGATCGCTCATTGAGTCACACTGTACACCGAACTGGACAGACAGATAGATAAACACTTTACTGATCCAAAAGTAACCGGTTATTTCACCAAGACTCGCCACAATCGTGCATCTGCAAGGGCGATGCCATTCGCCGCTAACGTTCATCAAACGAGGTGACCACCGGGGGGGGGGGCATGTACGTGTGAACGCACGCAGAATGAACGAGGAGTCTCTCCAGCAAGGCGACGCCGTTAGCGGCACGTAGTCTGATCTCGCAACACATTCTTGTAATCATATAGCGCATTAGCAAAACTTACAGCGGCGCATGCGGCATTACTGACAAATGAACTGGGCGACTTCAGCAATCCTCAATCAAACATCAGATAATCCCATTGCTCATTACTTCTCTCAATACACAAGCCTCGCTCTCTCGCTAAAATCACACATTGCATAAATTAATCATCAAGTCCCAAATAAATGTGCCTGCATGTCGAGTGAAATCAACAAGCGCCTCATCAGAAGCCAGGTAATAAGGGATATTACATATCAGTGCGCACGCACACCCTTTTTGCATGTCTAAGCAGAGCTTCGTTAAGAGGTAAATACACACCGGCAGCAGATTCCTCATCTGCAGGAGGTTGCATCAAAACTTAGGCAGCAGCTTCTTCAAATAGCCCTTACTTCACCAGAAATGTGAGACGGACAAAAAGCCTTTTAAAGACCCCCCCCACGGGCCGCACCATTCTCACGTGGACGAGCCCTCTTCCGTGACCCCTTGCATGACTCTCGCTTCCAGCCAACAGGGGCCCGCAAAACCATTAGCCGCTGATCATTAAAGAGCTTTAATCTCGCAGAATTCAGGACTCAGACTGCTGTTGTTTGCTGCCGTTTGGTTTATGGACTCGACTTGTGGGAAAATACCGACACCTGCCGTTACACGCGTGCCCTTTGAGAGCGATGTGCCGTGCGGGGAAACGGTAACACGGAAGGCACCGCTGCCACATTTAAGGAGCTGGAGACAACACGTGATGTTACTTTCACGCCTGCGGAGTCACGCGTTCAACTGCTCTGATTTCAGTTTTCTGTGAGATGAAATATAGAACTGAAGATCTCTGGTTTTTGGACATTACCATTTTGCTCTTTCTGACATTCTACTGACATGAAAAGTCCATCCGGCTGTGGCTCAGGAGGTAAAGTGGGTCGTCTTCTAACCGAAAGGTTGGCAGTTCGATCCCCCGCTTCTCCAGTCTACGTGCCAAAGTGTCTTTAGGCAAGATATTCAATCCCAAATTGCTCCTTATATATCCATTGACACGTATATTTTAATTGTCTTTTTCAAAATTTTTCACAAACAAATAACATTTACACATTACACACATATACTGCATACCCTTGCATCATCTTTCAATTCAAATAAACATAATGAAATTGGACTAATTAACAAATTAAGGAGGAAAGTAAAATTCAAAATAAATAAAAAATAAAAATTAAATTAATTAGTTTAAAAAAAAAATTGACGTGTATATTTAAATGCAATTAAAGGCAGAGAATAAAGCTGTGTGAATGTGTGTGTGTGTGAATGGGTGAATGAGGCTTGTAGTAAAAAGCGTTTTGAGTGCTCAGAGCAGAAAAGCACCATATAAGTATTAATTCTGCTGAAGTTTGAATTCCATCAAAGTTCAGTCTTCTACCAGCAATGGGCAAGTCGGCCATCCAGAGAACTCTGGACTGACACGTTTCAGCTCTTTGATGGTGACTTTTTGGTTTGTGGCGTCCCAGAACGACAAGAAATCTGTGTGCGGTTTACAAGAAGTCTGGCTACTGAAGTCTGCAAACTGTAATGTATTGTGCAAAAACAATTTTGAAGAAAACCAGCAGAGAAATGCACATTTCTACACAGAGAAGAGCCTTGTCTAAATCACTCGTTCCTCAACTAAAGGTCGGAGCCTTTTAAGCAGGGGTGTTTCCAGGATTTTCTAAAATGGGGTGGGCACAGAGGGGACCAAGAACATCTAATCAGAAATAAAATCAGGCTCATGTGTGGCCGTGTGTCCCATCACAGCGTTATTAAATAAAAGTGGAGCTTTTGTGTAATTTTGTGTTGGATAATTGTTGTGCAAAGTGGAAAAAGTGGAAAAAAGTACTTAGAACTTTCACTTAAATGAAAATTATATTTGTACTTAAGTAGCTATATCCCCCCTCCTTTTTTTAATAAACTAATTAATTTAATTTTCATTGTTTATTTATTTTGAATTTTATTTTCCTCCTTAATTTGTTAATTAGTCCAATTTCATTATGTTTATTTCAATTGAAAGATGACACAAGAGTGTGCAGTATGTGTGTGTAATGTGTAAATGTTATTTGTTTGTGAAAAATTTTGAAAAAGACAATTAAAAAAAGTAGCTATATAGTGCAGAAGTTGAAAAATCAAAATATTTTTAAAGTACCTACGGTAAAATTACTCATTTTGTAAAAATTGTCATTTTCAGCGTCTACACAGAAATTATGTTATTGGATCGAAATGATCAATTCATTGATGTCTACGTGACTTTAATTTTGCAGCTGCTGCTGATTTTGATTATGTATCTATTGCTGGGTAGTTTGATCTAGAAAAATGAAATTTATATGCAAGTAATAAGTAAATGATGCTTTAAGAAGACAAATGTACAATATCTTGATCCAAAATACAGCCGAGTAGAAGTAGAAAAGTAGTATAGCATAGAAAAAAAACTTGAATAAAGTACATCAAACCTGTAATTTAAAGTACTCGAGTTAATGTACTAAGTTAAGTTGCCCTTAAGGAGCCACAGGAGAATATTAAGTGTTGAGATGATCCAGGACATTCAGAGCTTCCACCAAACATGAGGACTTTTACTGCCTCCATTCTAACATTTTTTTCCAATCACTGAAGTAATAAATTGGTAGAGTTCCTTTCTAGCTCCTCGTAGCACATAAATATATGCAACCAGATGGTAGAGACTGCAAAATCTGCATATCATCCAGTCTTTTCATCTGCAACTGTGAAACCAAAATTGGAAAATGATAAAAATGATTTGTAACTTGGTTATTCATTTAAAACTTCAGCACGCTCATACACCATCAAAATAAAAGGAAATTGCTTTGGAACTTTTATTACCCACTTTCTTTCAATACTTCGCAAATGGAAACCCCTTCCCAGTCTGGAAAAAAATGTTTAAGTTGTTTGATTCGTCACAAAAATGACTTAATGTTCACATTTTCCATTTGTGTGTTTTGTGCATTTCTTTGTTGGGATAGGAACGGATGCAACTGCACAATGAAATTTTGTATGACGCATCACATCTGACAACAGTAACTGCTTAGCTACACTATTTATTAGGCATTAATGAAAAATTAACACAATTTTATTTTTGTTTTGTGGGTTTTTTCAGTTCTTATTAGTACTGATGTTCAAGTCTTGTATGGAAAATGAAAACATAGATCAGACAAATTAAATTTCATAATCAAATTCAGTGTGTGATCTGTGTGACCACAAAGTTATCTTGTTTGATTGTTGCACTTGAAAAAGTTGGAGCAAATCCAGTTATGCAATTATGCGACTTAATTTAATGCAATTAACATGAGGTTAGACTTTTTTCTTTACTTTTTACAAAATATTTTTGGAAAAATATCATTTTAAAAGTTTTTAGTTCTATGAAAACTTGCATGGATGCAGTAAGTTAGACTGCAATGGGCTCTGCTTTGGTCATTTACTTTAACAATTCCTTGCTTCAGTGCACCATTCCGTTTACAGTTGTCACTGGTTTACTTTTCACCATACAGTAAGCTATACAGTGTTGCCAAATGAGGCTTGTTTTCTGCTGCTTATTTGCTACAGCACACGTTTCTGTGAGGACATTTGGGATAACAGAATTGCCCTTATGAATGTTATAAGCAAACTTGATGTTATCTTTTGCAGGAGTCATATTGTGATGAGTTCACATCTCCAATTCAGCCATGTAGGCTGTCTGAAGGAACACACCACATGCAAAAACTGCATTTTATGCCACACACAAGCAAGGCCAGAGGTGATCACTGTGCCTTTTCTACCAGACCTCAGTGCAGAATTTGATAGCACTGACCGCAACATTTTACTACAGAGGCTACAATACACCACTGGTATCAAATGGACCACACCGTGCTGGTTTGAATCTTATTTATCTGACAGATTTCAATTTGTTTATGGAAACGAGGAGCCTTCCTTACACATTAACGTTAGTCATGGAGTCCCACAGGGTTCTGTGCTGGGACCGCTACTCTTTACGTTATACATACTTCCCTTAGGCAATATTATTAGAAAACACTGCATACATTTTCATTGCTATGCAGATGATAACCAGCTATTTTTATCCATGAAGCCAGATGACGCAACCATGTCTTGGATGGCCTGTAATCTTCTACTTTTAAATTCAGACAAACGGAGGTTATTGTATTTGGCCCTAAAAACCTCAAACAGTCTTTCTAACCAGATACTTACCCTGGACAGCATTACTTTGGCCTCCAGTGACACTGTGAGGAATCTTGGAGTCACTTTTGACCAGGATATGTCCTTTAATGCTCACATTAAACAAATATGTAGGACGAACGTTTTTTACCTCCACAATATCATCAAAATTAGAAACATCTTGTCTCACAGTGATGCTGAAAAATTAATTCATGCATTTATTACTTGTAAGTCATTACTATCAGACTGTTTTAATAGTTCAATGAAAACCCTTCAGGTGATCCAAAATGCTGCAGTGAAAACACTGACAGGACTAGATGGAGAAATCATGTTTTCCCTATATTGGCTTCTCTTCATTGGCTCCCTGTCAAATCAATAATTGATTTCAAAATCCTTCTCCTCATGTACAAAGTCTTGAACAATCAAGCCACCTCCTATCTAAAAGACCTCATCGCATGATATTTTCCCAATAGAGCCCTTCTCTCAGAGTGCAGACCTACTTATGGTTCTTAAAGTCTCTAAAAGTACAATGGGAGGCGGAGCCTCTCCTGTGGAACCAGCTCCCAGTTCAGAGGGTAGGCGCCCTCTCTGACTTTAAGATTAGCCTTAAAACTTTCACTTTAATTAAGTTCATAGTTCAGGCTGGTTCAGGCGACCCTGAACCAACCCTTATCTATGCTGGGATAGATTTAGACTGTTGGGTGACAGTGTCATGATGAACCTAGCATTTCTTCTCCACCCACCTTTTTTTCAATCACCCACGCAATTCTGTGCCGGATGGCCCCTCCCTGAGCCTGGTTCTGCCAGAGGTCTCTTCCTGTTAAAAGGGAGTTCTTCCCTCCCACTGGCACCAAGTTCTGCTCATAGGGGGTGGTCTGATTGTTGGGGTTTTCTCTCTATTACTGAAGGATCTTTACCTTGCAATAAAAACACCTTGTAGCAACTTGCTAACTGTTGTCATCTTGGTAAGTTATTATTTCTCTACTTTTTAGCTCCTACTACCAAAACTGAGGAGTGATATTAACTATTGACGATCAGGGGACAAAGAAAATAATCATTTAACTGACACACTTCAAAACTTTTTGCATTTTCTTTCCAAAGAAGTCAAGTTTGGCCTTCCCTAAACCCTGTACCGTCAGCTGCTCTCTTTGTATTCTCCCAATGGGTCGTAACAGCGGAATAATCAGCACTCGGTAGTTTGGCAGATGTTTTACGTCGGGTGCCCTTCCTGACGCAACCCTCCACGGTGAGAGGGGCATGCGTCCCCACCTGGAAACGTACCTCAGTGACTCTTACCATTTCAGTCAACACGGCGTGGCATAAAGAGGCAAAGGCAACACTCAGGCCAGTGCATATAGGTCATGTCTGCCTCACCTAAGATTCAAACCCGTGACTATCAGTTCAGCCGGTTAGGTTTAAGCACTTAATGCTGTGAGCTGTAAATCAGCATAGGGGATAACCCTAACCCTGACTACACCCTAAACCTTATACTTTGAGGAAGTTTGGAGACTTTTTGGAAAGTCTTGGCTGAGTTTTTGATGTGTGTCAGTTAGAATGACTCCCTTGTTCCCTGATTGCCAAGACTCGGGAGAAAATTTTAATTAAACAAAAGTTACACAGTCTGATTGAGTTACAGTAGGGGTGGGGTCGTCACTGACAGTGACTTATCCCAAAGAGTGTTAAATGTTATTGGCTACAGGTCGTCTCCATCATTAGACTAAAGCAGTTAAATTCCAGCTTGGTACAGGAAATTAAATTTCCTCAGTTACGGTTTGGGTAAAATGTGGGGTCTGGGTTAGATCATAAAATTCATGGAATTTTGGTTAGGCATCAAAAGCCTATGGCGAGGGTTAGGAAAAGTAACCGTTAGGCACTGAGATCCTACAGTTTAGGATAAAACACAGGATCAGGGTTAGGTCATAAAATCCCTGGGGTTAGGGTTAGTAAGATTACTGGGTTCAGTGTATATATTCCCAGACTTCCAGATCCTGAAAGGTTAGAACTGACAGTACAGCCCCCAAGAGACCTTGAGGCAGCTGCACAAGTCAGTGCCACATTCATACATTATGTTCCATCCAGTCTGTCAGTGTTCCAATTAAAGCACAAATATCCAATAGAAATTTCAGGACTCATCATCAGAAATTAACCTCAGGAGGAGGCCTCAGCCTTTTGATCATTAACGTAGATCTCTGAGAGTTAACATGTAGCTAAAACAAAAGGAAAGCCTAACCTTAGACGCCCTGGTGGAAAAGGCTTACAGCAGGTATTGACAGATTAGACGGGCGGGTTGTTGTAATTATTTTTTTTGTGTAGCTGTGTGTGTGTGTGTGTGTGTGTGTGTGTCTGTTTGGAGGTGGGGGGGTGGTACAGGGGTCTTTAATATATTTCTGCCTGTCGCAGTTTTACCACTAGAACCGCCAGGTGGGTCACTTTGACTTCTCTGTCATTTTAAAATCATGTAACTCATATTTCCTGACGTTTCCTAGAACGGGTTCGTGCATCATATAGTGAATTTTAGGGTGTTTGGGATAAAAGAAAAAAAAAAAAAAATGACTACTTGTATCTACAACCACAGAAGAGGGTCATTTTGACTCCCATAGGAATGAATGTAAAATGCTGCGTTCAACAGTTGCCCAGCTGCCTCGCGACACGCGTTGTTTACACAGATTTTGACGTGAATGCTGCTCCTCCACGAGCCAGAGCTGGCTGGATGACGGAGGAATGTAGTTACCAAAACTACACTAAAAACTAAAACTAAATAAGTTTAGTTGACTGAAATTTTAAAAAAAACTCAACTTTTGGGTAAAAATCAAAACTAACTAAAACGACATTGTGTGCTCACATAAGTACACTAAAATAAAAATATACAGGAAATGTCCTCAGTTCCAGTCTTTGTCAGTTGGGTTACATGTGGTCAGTCAGTCTGTCTGATGAGGCTTTGGTCCATCTGCTCATCGAGACTCAGGATGTCGACATGGTTGTGACTCATCTGCCGTCACAAAGTGTGTTTGTGTTGTGATTTATGATCTAAACATCTTAAATCTTCCCCTGACAAATGCCAAACATATTATAATAATGAATTAAAACTAACACTGACACTAAACTGAACTGAGAACAAAAACTCAAAATGACATAAAAATAAAAACTAAATAAAAAATTACAAAACTTTAAGAACTCTGCGAGCCACGGCAGATAAATCCGCATTGGTAATTTGGCAGAGGTTTTTATGCCGGATGCCTTTCCCTTTGCTCTCCCCTCACCCCCAACCGGTCGAGGCAGATGGCCGCCCCTCCCTGAGCCTGGTTCTGCAGGAGGTCTCTTCCTGTTACAAGAGAGTTCTTCTTTCCCACACTCACCAAGTACTGCTCATAGGGGATGGTCTGACTGGTGGGGTTTTCTCTCTGATACTGCAGCTTGAGGCAACTTTTGGTGCTATATAAACGAAACCAAACTGAATTGACGCAACCTTCCACAGCGAGAGGGACTTGCGCCTTCCCCTGGAATTGACCCAGGAACCTTTTGCTTGTCGTGCGAATGTGCACACCACTGCACTACAGGGACCCAAACTAATCAGAGCGAGTAAAGACTGAAATTGAGAGCAGAGTAACCGGGTTGCACCGTCTTGGACCTGCGTAGCAGAGCTGAGGAGGTGAAGGGCTGCAGGCTGAGACAGAGCAGCGTACGGGGCGGATGAGGGAGCACCAGGGAAGAGGAGGCGGAGGCGCGTATCTGAGATACATACATACATATATATAACCCAGAGCCACAGGGCCCACAAGCCAGTGTACTCCTAGTGCCGGTCCCAAGCCCGGGTAAATGGGGAGGGTTGCGTCAGGAAGGGCATCCGGTGTAAAAATTTTGCCAAATCAAATATGCGGATTCATAACAATGATCTGCTGTGGCGACCCCTAATGGGAGCAGCCGAAAGAAGAAGATACACACACACACACACACACACACACACACACACACACATATAGAGAGACACCCTTTCTTCACTTCAGTACAAATCCTGTAGTGTAGAGGTTTACACATCCTCCTTACATGCAAAAGGTCCCTGGTTCGATTCCAGGCGTGAACACAAGCCCCTGTCACCATGGAAGGTTGCGTCAGGAAGGGCATCCGGCATAAAACCTCTGCCAAACTACCGAGGGCGTGGCTGACGGTACATTTCAGTGTAGATAACCCCACACTTTATCAAACTGGTTTGAACTTCTCTCTCACGTTCTTCTTCTTCTGCACAGGTTAACTGACTGACACGCCTCAGTTTCTGTGTTTATTAGAGGATTCAGAAAACTATTTCACCTTTCTGATGTGCGATGAAACGATCTCAGACATCTGTAACATAAAACCCCTTGCCTTGCCGCTGTCGTTTGAGGGCCGGGTCAAACTGACCCCCCGCGGCGGCCCCAGGTCATTTAGCACGCTGGTGGCTCTGGTGTTCAGGGGTCTCCCTGGCGAAGGCGGTTTGGGTTTGAAACTGCCGGGGCGTCGTGAAGAGCGTCTGCTTCCTTTCAGAACATCGGAGTCTCTCCAGCCGCCTCCAGAGACAAAGCTGGACCCCGGGTCAAGCGACACCTGACGACAGCAGGCCCGCGCGCTCGCTCACCGTTCACGCGTGCTGGTCGAGGCGAAACAGCCGCCATTCCTCATCCAGGTGTACATGAGAGCCTCCAACAATGAATTCTACAGTTCCTTACAGAAACACGGTGTTGCTGCTTCCCTTCCTCCCCACAGATCAGCCCTTCTTCCTTTTAGTCCCCGTCTTTGACTCACAGCTGCAGCATCACTGGTGTCCAGGTGTGAGGAATTCAAACACGGTACTTTCTGCGTGTATTTTGACGGCTGGAAGGCTGGACGGCCGCGGAGGCGGGTTCGGCCCCGCGGGTTAAACCCGCGCCTGTGCAGACCCTGAGCCCTGCAGCAAGGGGGGGCGTGAGAGTCATGAGATCAACTCAGTCACAGCCGCATGTCTGCGGGGCATTTTCCCGCGCGCTCCGTGGCATCTGACTCAAGCGGGTGACGCGGTTCGGCGCAAGCGGCTTGGAAGCCCCGGAAACCCGCGGAGGACACGCCGCGCGCTCGCAGACGGACACCCCGGTGGAGGCGCTGCACCTGTGAGTCCCGCATCCGTCCCGCTGGTTCCGGTTTTCCTGGTGAGGATGAAGCTGGGGGGGCAGGTCCCCCCCCCCCCCCCCCCCCCCCCCCCCCCCCCCCCCCCCCCCCCCCCCCCCCCCCCTTTTCCCCCCCCCCCCCCCCCCCCCACCCCCAACCAACCCCCCCCCCCCCCCCCCCCCCCCCCCC